>CM057833.1:49807086-49892086 GCA_030068075.1 Paguma larvata
CTAATCCTTCTTTTCTTCTCAAACGTGAACAGAAAGAAATAATAATTTCAAAATGACAAAGGTCATTTCAAAAGGAGTTTGGCCAACAATTATTTCCTTTCTATTGTCTCTCCCAAATAGTATTGCAAAAAAAGGAGCAAATCTGCTTTTCAAAAGTTTGTATTTATTGTTAACCTACCACACGGGGCAGATGCTAGAAGAAGCAGAACATTTAGAACATCGGCAGGGAGACTGGGGAAGGAAGGGAAGTCAAGGACGATCTGGGCCACAAACTGGTGAGTCCACAGAACCAAAGTCTAATGTCACAACATTTACAATTTTTAAAATTTAAAATTTAAATAATTTACATCCTTCTGCCACACTCCACTGTGCCCCCTGAAGTGTGCGGAAGGCAACAACAGTTCACATAGCTTCAAGTGTGATAGCTGCCATTGTGATTTGAAAAGAGAGGTGTTGCCAGTTTTCTGAACAATTAAAATTGGTTAAAAAATAGCAAATGGCCTTGCGGCTGGTGCATAGTGATTTGAGAAGAATTCAGCACTGGTATTTCTTCCATGGAACAAAATCTGCGAGTTGCTAAGCGAATTGCCCTAGTGATGCTGTGTGTACTGAAATGACAAGTATCAGGTTCAGGTGCCAGTGAGCGAGATCCAGATGTGTGAGAATCTTGGTGGTCCTGAGAGACTCCCCTGCATAGATCCACAGCTACACTGCAGCAGCTGGAAAGGTAATGCTGATGCTTTGGAACAGAGATTTCATGGTCCTGAGTCGATGAAACTGTGTAGTATAGTGTTTTCTGCTTCATAGATTGATGAAGACATTGCAAACACATTCTCTACTTTAAAAAAGGCAAAATAATTTTTTTTCTATCCGAGATTTTAATTTAAGCAATGGGATAAAAATAGCAATTCATTTTGCATTATTTGTCTCTGGCCTATACATTTCAAATATAGAAATTAGACTGGATTAGTGATTTTTGTTAAGAAAATGAACTCATGATTGAGATTAAAGGGTTTGTGGTTTTGTTTTTTAAAAATGTTTTCCCACTTCCAAATTTCAACCTTTAACCCACAGCGAGAGGTTGGCGCATTAATGAAGATTGGCAGCAGTTTACTGAGTATTTATGGTGGCTCAGGCACTGGGCTCAGCGCCTAGCCTGTATTATGTCACCTCATCCCCACAACCCCAACTCAAGGGAGTTACCAGGGGGAAAATTGAAGCCAGGGAGGCACAAAGCCAAGGTCTGAGCCCCAGACAATCCGACTCCAAAACCTAGAATGAACTTCTTGTATGAGAGACCAGTAAGTACAACCTCATCAAAAGCAAATAAATTTTGTTCCTTTTCGGCAAAATTATTTAGCAAAGAAAACAAAAGTAAAGAATGTATGCAATGAGAGATCATGTCCTTCTCTCTCTCTTTAGACTTTATTTTTAAGAGCAGTTTTAGATTTACTGAAAAATTAAGAAAACAGAGTTTTATATTCTCGTTTTATGTTTTTATGTATCTTTTTTTACCACATGCTAAGTAAGGTACTGAATTTGCAGATTATAAATGAAGATTTTTAAATTTTTTTTCATACTCATTTTCATAAACAATGACATTTTATTGATAAGTGGCATCATCATGGGGGGAAGTGCAATTTTAAACTTTTTTTCCTTATTTATTTTTCTTCTCAAGTCTTCATTTCTGCCCTCATTCTGGTATCTAGTGAGTAGAACCAGGATGATGAAGAATGGTAACCATTTGTGATTTGGAATCAGAAGATTTGGGTTTAAACCAAATTTGAGTTCTGTCACTTATTAGCTAGGGAAGTTAACGTCTTTCTGAGCCTCAGTTTCCTCCTCTGTGAGATGGGAAGAATGAGGACCAAATTACAAAAGGATTTCACTGTAAGCTATAAAGGATAAACCAAATGTTAGTTTTCATAATGACTCTAGACTAACATAATTTATTTTATAAACCAACATTTATTTTATAATTTATTTTATAAGCATAATTTATTTTATGTTAATAACAATTTATTTTATACATATTCAAATAAGTGATGTCTCTAGAGAATAAAATAATGAAATTCAGTAAGTAATGGGTAGAATATTGGTTTTAGAATCAGGAAGACCTGAATTCAAATCTTGGCCTTCCTACTTCGAATTTTGCCTTATGTTGTCTCTGATTCTCAGATTTCTTAGATCTACAATGGGATAATATTACCTAAATTACAGAGTTGTTTGAGGACCACAGCTGATATATGCTAAGCCTCTAATACAGTGCCACCCACAGAACAGTCCCCAGTATCATTATTATGATTTTGGGTCTTCTGCAATCTCATATGCTCCCTGGAATCTCCCAGGGCATGCCCTTCACCCTCTGAAGCTCTTCTTTTTAAATACTCTTAATAGGGGCAAGTCCTTAGGCTCTGAGGCTTTTCCTTTCAGAAATGGAAGTTCGGTACGATAAATAAAATGGATGATTAAACCAAGCAATGTGCTTTTGCGTTTCAAAGAAAGCATGTCTATGACTCTGTAATGGCTATCTTCTATGTGACTTCTGGCTTGAAAACTACTTCCAAAGAGGAGCCAGAAGCCCTTTTGATTTTTGGAAAATGTAATTTAAGAAGAAAAATCTACAAAACTACATTTGTTTTTTAGCATTTTATTTGCAGAGTGCTTTATAAGTCAGCTTAAGGAACTCTTTTCCTTTGTCTTGAATACTCTCTCCCCACCTTGTGACCATACTCTGCTGAGTTAATTCCAACCTAGCCCGCAGATCCCTGCTTAAGCCTCACTAACTCAGGGAGGACATCCCTGAGCCTCCAGACAGAACCTCGCTTTGCTCTCTCTTTTTCTTTTGTAACACTTATTTCTTAAATCTGCTTCCACTGCAAACTGTAAAGCCCCATGACATGCATGCTTCCACAAGACGTTATAAGTGTGTAACTTGCCTGTATACCCCAAGGATGAAACACCCTTAGGACAAAAAGAACTGAAAAAGGATCTTAAACTCTTTACAGTAACCATGTTATTGATGGTACTGTTGCTATTGTTAATTATGAGATCGTTGTATGTATTTTGGGGACATAAAGCAAAGTGGTAATTAAAGGTTACTGTGATTCTATCATTTTTGGAGTTGCTGCAAGTTGAGACTATCAGTGTGGGGAAAAAGGAGTAAAAAGTCTCATTTAAATTGGAATTATCAATATTAAATCATAATTTTATTTTAAAAATTTCAACAATAGCCAAGGGAGAGAGCCAAATGTCCATTGGCTAATGGATAAAGAAGACATGTTATATATATACAATGGAATATTACTGAGCCATCAAAAAGAATGAAATCTTGCCATTTGCAATGATGTGGATAGAGCTAGAATGTATTATGCTAAGCTAAGTAAGTCAATCAGAGAAAGACAAATACCATATGATTTCACTCAATGTAGAATTTAAGAAACAAAGAGATGAACATATGAGAAAGGGGAGGGGGATGAGGAGAGAGAGAAACAAATCACAAGAGACTCTTAATGACAGATAACAAACTGAGGGTTGATGGAGGGAAGTGGGTAGGGAATGGGTTAGTTGGGTGGTGTATATTAAGGAGGGCATTTGCTCTGATGAGCACTGGGTGCTGAATGTAAGTAATGAATCACGGAATTCTACTCCTGAAACCAATATTACATTGTATGTTAAATAAAAAAAAAAATTCAAATTCTGTCCAAGAAACAATAGCCAACACAGAAAGAATGATTCCACCTCTAGTGCCCAGATTGTGGTGCCCTAATACTATCCCTAATACTATACTAAAAAGAATCAGGACTCCTTAGAGAAAACAGTGGATTCTAAGTTAGGCACAGGAAAAGTACATGTCGAGCTCATCACAGCTTGTATCAGGTAGCAAGGAAGCAATCAGAAGATAATACAGTTCCATCAAAATGGTTCAGCAGCCAACCTGAAGAGGCTCTTGACCAAAGATGGGACAATTTATGCATCCCTATGGGTAATAACTGCAATAACTGAGCAAAGTCCATCAGATATGTTTAAAACCTAAGTTCATAATGATAATAGGAGAATGAATGAGGAGTGCCTGGGTGGCTCAGTTGGTTAAGCATCCAACTCTTGATTTTGGCTCAGGTCATGATCTCGTGGTTTGTGGGTTCAAACCCCATGTCAGGTTCTGTGTGGATAGTGGGGAGCTTGCTTGGAATTCTCTCCCTCCCTCTCTCTCTGCCCCTCCCCTTCTCTCTGCCCCTCCCCCACTCATGTGCATGCCCTCTCTCTCTCAAAAAAATTTAAATAATAAAAATAATTTAAAAAGAGAGAATGAAAAAAAACAAAGAGAAGACAGAAAAGAGCAGGGCAGGGGAAGGGAAGGGAAGGGAAGGGAAGGAAGGGAAGGGAAGGGAAGGGAAGGGAAGGGAAGGGAAGGGAGAGGAAATGTGTAAAAGAGAGGATGAGAGAGGGGGAACTGAGGGAGAAAGAAGGAAAAAGAGGGAGAAAACAAGCAAGCAATTTGTTCCTAGTCAACCAACTCACTCTGGAAACTTAAAATAAACTAAAATCAGGCATTTGTCTTGCCTTTTCTATGTGAATTATACAACTGGGCAAATGAATAGAAGATGAAGGAAAGAAAGGTTCTTTTTATAAACGTATTCCAGCTAATAAATATAGATGAAAAGACAGAATGAGAATATCACCATTTTGCAACCACTAATGAATGAATTGATTTGGGCGTTTATTAAGCTGTTAACATCACAAAAGAGAGACAGTGATATTACAGGTCTCCTAATGGAAGAACATTCCTTGCCAAAAAAATTCAAACCTGAAAATAAAAGGCAAATCCCTGATTAGGCCTCACCTCCAATAGGAGCCTTTCTTTATAACACTGAGACATAACTGAACACACATCTTCTGTTCTCCTTTTATATCTTATCCATGCATTCACTTGTTTTACAGACACTCGTTCGCCTGACTGTTGCGTGCTTTGTTTCTGCTCTTGTCCTCCTACAGTCTGTCTTCTACTTATTTTAAATGATATTTTAAATGTACGTCAGAAGATGTCACTCCTCTGCTCAAAAGCTGCCAATGATTTCCCATTAACCCTTGAATCAAATTAAAGGTCTTTACCATCACCAGCAAGGTCCTACACACTGGAGTCCAAATTCATCAACTTCGATTTTCTCCCTAGTTTGTTTTGTTCAACCACATAGACCTTCTTGCTATTCTGTCACTGCGTAAGCATGCCCCCACCTCCAGCCTTTGCATATGCTACTACCCTCTGCCCCTTATCTGCATGGCTTGCTCCCTTACCACCTCCCTGTCTCTTCTCAAATATCCCCTGGCCAGACAGGCTTTCACTGACTCTCCTATTTAAGCAGCAACCTTGATATTCCATTTCCTTTAACTCACTTTATTATTAATTTTTTGGAAGCATTTATTATCGCAACTACATCTTAGATTGTTTATTAACTTTCCCCCATTAGACTGTAAACTCCACAAGCAGGGATTTTATTTATTTCTTTCATTTCTATTTCCCCTTATACAGTGCCTGTTACATAGTACACGCTCAATAAATACTTGCTGAATGAGTGAATGAGCTCATGCATGAGTTTTTGTGCCACAGTGCATTGCATTAAACATCAGTCCCCCATAACAGCTTATTGAGGACAAGGAGTATGTTTTATTCAGCTTTTCATTGCAGCACTGCATGATGCCTGGCACTTAGTAGGTCCTCAATAAATGCTTTTTATACCATTAAGCTTACCTGTGCTTAGTAATTTTTATATCTCTAGATATAAGGATATTTATAAAATAGAATATTCACAGTGTGTCATAAATCTCACTGGATTCCTAAACTGTATTTACATGAGAAAAGGATTCAAAATCAAAGTCTTATAAGAAATAAAATCACCCCATCATAAAAAAATAGAGTTCTAAGACCAATAAGGGCAAAAATTAAGCATACCAGTCATTGGTCAAACATTAGGTAGGATACTGTGTGAACTTGGAACACGTCACAAGTCCTCCCCCTATGGGTTTTGAAACAAAGCAGTGTCTCTGAGAATGTGTCTAGAAGAGGTGGGTGGGAAAAAATGGATCTTCTTCAGTCACACTCTGTTGGAACCACTAGGTGGTGCTGTCAAAGACTGTGATTTTTATGTGTGGATTCAGAAGGGAAATACCTTAAAACTTATAAAGCAAATAGTTTTTATTACCATAGCACTGTATACTTATTGTAGAACATTTAGTAAATACAAATAAGCAAAAGGAAGAAATATTCACCCAGAATGTTTCCAGAAAGAACCACTGTTAGTAAGAGTGTGTATATGATTGATGATGATGATGGTGGTGGTGATGATAATGGCTTGAATTAATTAACTGCTTTATATGCATCAGACATTGTCCCAATGCTTTATATTATCAGCCTCCCAGTCTTTCTAGGAAGTTTTTCTCTATAAATAGTCACAAATGAGATATATGTATATTAATAAGTATATCATATCAGCTGTTGGTTGATAACCTGGCACATAGTAGATCCTTAACAAATATTAGTTGTATGAGTTATTGAGAATTTAACGATATAATCCATGAATAAAAGCTGGCCCATACAGTCATTCAATAAACAGTAGCTACATATTGTTGTATACATTAACATTAGTTTACAAAACAGTCCTGTAAAAGTTCTTTGTTGTAACAGCCCCTAAGAAAGCTAAATTTAGTTAGCTGAGTGGCCTATTAACACTGAGAAGCCCAAATTAAGCTTTTCTTTTAGGATCTTTCTCCCTTTGTCCTCCTGCACCTGGTATAGAGGTTTGTTCTAGGCTCAGGGGGCTGTGTCCCAGGCTGGTAAAAGTCTAAGTAAAGCCAGCCTAGAATCCCAGAGCTTCCTACTGACTCCACCATCCAGGTCACACTGTTTGTGGCTTACAAAAACAAAAACTGGGGCTGGGGCTGGCTCAGAAGAGCTGTCCCAACAGAATCTCTTGGAATTACTAAATAGCTAACCTGTTTAGCTGTTGAAGGAAGCCTTTCATCCTTCTGCTTGGTCTCCATCCCCCTCCCTCTCCCTGACCAATTCAGTTTCTATACCATCTGAGGTTACTGTAAATTGATTTAGTAAACACTTCTGAGTTACTGTGAGCAGGGTACTGTGCTAGACACGTGGTAGGGGGAAGGGACAGAGAGATAATGGTGCCTCTGCCCTTCGGAAGCTTTCAGACTAATAGGGAGGATAAGAGAAGTATAAATCCCCATGAATAACTCTTTCTAAATCTCCTGACTTAGAAATCAAAAAAGCAGACAGTTTCTCAATGTGTGATCTGGGTGTTTGATCAGACCTACTAGATCCAAATCTCTGGACTGGGGAGGGATAATGCTTGGATCTATATTTATAAGAAGCATCACAGGTGCTTCTCACACACACACTGAAGGCTGAAAAACACTGGTGTATCATCCCAAGGTGAGTGCAGACAATAATGGAGATTGAAAGGAAAAAAGAGTATACGTTTAACTTGGCCACCACATGTTAGACAGTGTACTAATCACCTATGTCTTTGATTCCTCTTAAGAATACTTTAAGAAACCATTGTCATCATTGCCATCCCCCCCTTTTTTATATAGATGGGGAAACCAAGGCACAGAGAGGTTAAATAACTTGCCACAGGTTTCACATAGATATTGGCAGAACCAAGATTTGAATCCATGTGGTCTGACTCAAGAGCCCAGGCTTTGGACCATTAAGGTCAAATGCTTCTCATAGATGGTGTCTGTCACAAAGGCCTCAAAGAGACTTGGACAGACGCAGAATGCCTAAGTGAAGAACCTGGGTAAAATAATATATTTTGAAATGTAACAACCATCAATAACTATGGGTTTGCATTAGTCCCTTTAAAACTAGATTGCGCAGTATTGTTTTTATTGGTATTACTGTCACATGGCTAGTTTTTAAAAAGAGCCTAACAGGCAGCCTACTGAGCACCTTTTCTGTATAATGCTGTTTCTATGCATTATCTCATCAATCTTTCTGGCAACGCTGAGATAACATTTGACTCAATTTAGAGATATATAAAGTAGTCTCAGAGAGTATACGTAATTTTTTCCCAAGGACATACAGATATTAAATGGTAGAATCGGGACTGTTTTTACCCAACATCTGTTGCATCAACAAAGGTGAGCTCCGCTACAAGTAACAAACCCCAATACACAATGACTTGAAGAATGCAGAAAGGGGTTCTCACATACTGCATACCCCACAAATGGGTAAGTTCTGAGGGAGGACAGATTTCAGGGTTGGTTGACCAGAGGCTCAGTGATGTCATCAAGACCTATCTGACCTTGGTATCTGCCTACATTTGGGCAATTTGGGGGTGAATTGTGTTCTGTTCCCCCTCCTACAAATATGTTAAAGTCATAACTCCTAGTACCTCAGAATGTAACATTTGTAAAAAGAGTTTTTACAGAGCTAATTGAGTTAAAATGAGGTTATTACAGTGGGCTCTAATCCAATGTGTCTAATGTTCCTACAAAAAGGGAATATTTGGACAAAGAGACAGATATTCACAGGGGGAAGACAATGTGAAGACACAGAGGGAGAAGACAGCCATATGACTGACGTCATGTATCTACAAGAGAAGGTACATCAAGGACTGCCAGCAAATGCCATCAGAGTGCATGGCCCTGGTGACACCTCGATTTTGGACTTCTCTCCTCCCAAACTGTAAGACAGTAAGTTTTTGTTGTTTTAAGACACCCAGTTTGTTGCACTTTGTTAAGCAGCCCTCGGAAACTAACCCAGCATTATTTTTGCCACCACTGGTATTAGTTCATTCCAGGCAGAGTAGCTGCTATGCTTTTAGGAGTCACATCCAGACAACAAAATCTCCAGAGGAAAAAAGAGAGACCACTTCTTTGGTTGGCAAAATATCTCTTCTCTGAAGGAGCCCCATTAGACTTCCTCTCCCACTTCACTGGTCAGACAGGGTCCCATGCTCTTGCTCAAACTCGGCAATGACAAAGGGGATACAATTGCTCATGATCGGTCAATCTGGGTCTTAGAAGCAGATGGGTCAGATTCTTCTGGGGTGCACGGCTATGTGTAGGAGAAACGGATTCCTGAACAAAATCAGGTTCTGTTAGGAAGGAAGATGGGTGGGGAGAAGCAATGCTGGGTACGCCACCAACAGTGTCCATCATATTCTAGATTTTGCCTATCATGCTATGGTCACCTTTTCTTTGTTCCAGATTCTCTCCATAGGATGGGAATGATTGCTTTTGTTTTACTTGGAGGTGAAAGAAGTGAATTTGGGTTTATAAATTAATCTGACATACATAAACATTGTGTCTTACAGAACCTGAAGCTCAATGCTTGACTCAAAACCCAGAGTAGACTCCCAGATGGCAGGTACTGCGGTAACACATGGGGAATTTATTATCCATAGCCCTTTGCTCTTTCAGCATCCAACTTTTATGAGATTGTCCCATGAGGTGGAAGGATTAAGGAAGGGGTGATGACTTCTTTTGGAACGAGGATTTCAAGAGTAATTAGGAGGATATACTCGCCTCTACCTCTCATGAGCTCCTTACTTCTGCTTCACTATTAGAAAGCCAGATAAACAACTGCCTGTGTCTTCCACTCAGGTCACCCAGCAGTTTCCCTCAGATTCCTACTACTGGACATCTCTGTCTTTGAAAGCAGATCCATTCCTTAGTGCATACATAAGGAAGGCAAAATCCATTAAAGAGTCCTGAATATGTTGGGGGAAAAATATGACAGGATAAGTATGATGTAATTTAAGTATTTTGGCACAGCAAATGGAAAGAAATTACATTTCCTATTATCTTCCAACAGTTATTGAAAATGAAATGAAATATATTCTATACTTCCCCAAAAAGTCAAGGTTTTTTTTCCCTTAAATGCAATTTTTTCCGCAGTTTGTTCATTTGGTATGCATTTTCCTCCTTTCACGACATGGAGGCATTCTGTTATGAAACATTCAATGAAAAAAAATGGACAAAAAAAGTATACTACTTCTTTAAAATATATTGCAAGAATACTCATTTTCAGCTTTTTATTGCAGCACTAGCTGGTATTCTTGCATGCAGTTTTGTAATTTATTCTGAACATTCTACTTAAACCTTTTTTCAATAGCATGATTTTATTAGAGTCAGCTCACTGGACTTTCCCAAAAAGGTATTTAAGATCAAATAAAACCAGTGCTTGGAAAAATATCATTACAATATGAAAGCAGTTACAAAAACATTAGTACTGCAAAGTTTTATTTCAAATGGCTGAGCTTGCTGTACCCCGGGTTATGGTACTTCTACTTCTGCAGACATACTTACTGGGGAGATAGAGAAAATTGTCATCTTAGCAGTTTTTGCACATGGGGGTGGGCTGGGAGGGGGAAGTAAGGCTATAAAAATTTAAAGTGAGGCAGCAAAATTTTTAGGTGTTAGCATCAATGGTAAAAGTAGGTTACCCTCCATCCCAACCTCTCCCTCCCCAACCTACACTTTCAACCACCCTCCACTCCTCAACTGCCCTCAAGGATTAGGAGAGAAACCCTTAAATTAGACTTTCACCTAGAGACAAAGTGCTGTATTCTCTAAAATACGGAGGGCACCTTTTGGAAATATGAGTGGATTGACTATTGAATTGTGTCAGAATATTATATTCCTTAGGTGTTTTGTCCCATATCTAGTGAACTCTTGTCAACATAGTGCCTTATTGGTTAAACGATGTCTTTTAGCACCTCCGTCTGGCCGGGCACAAATTCCGCATCTGAAATCTTAGGCTGGAAGCGGCTTCCAGGCAAATTCTACAGGCAAGCTTGGTAAGTCCCCAGGCTCCGGTGGTGAGCAGCTGCTGTTCTCCGTCCTCTCCTTCAAGTGTGCTCCCTTCGGCCAGCCCCTTCCTCACCTTCAACCAGGCCAAGGGACAGCCCAGGACATTGCTCTCATTTGATTTCCTAACACAACACTAACGACAAATATTTTTCTTATTCAATTGTGACTACATCTCTCCCTTCCCTGGTAACTGACAGCTAGTGTGGCTGGAACTCAGCCTGCTTTCGGGGAGAGTCAGCCACGTCTACGGCTGCAATTCGATGGGCTTTTTTGTCCCCCAAGGAAATTGCTTTTAATTAAAATCTGATGTTTATCAGAAGGAAAAAAAAGTATCATTTGTTATATTAATAAAGTCACTGCTGGATAAGGTTGCTTACATTTTAGAGAAAGTAATCTACTATTGATTGTACAGCACAAAAGGTACGTTTAGTAAAGATGAAATAAATCAGCCTTTTGAGACGTGGGTATTTTCAGGTAGGTGATTATTAATCCACATGTGATTCTATTACACAATATTTCTCTCATCCGTTTTCTTCTAAGCATTGAACCTATGGCAAAGCACCTGCATCCCTTAAGTTTGCGGATTAGGTGGTTTCTATGTGGACTTTCAAATGCGATTTTTAAATTGCAAGTTACTATTCGTATTACTTTTCTAAGGAGAAATATGCTTAAAAAGTAAAGTCTTTATTGCTTCTTAAAAGGCCTAGCACTCTGTGATAAATTCTCATATTTTGACTGTTAATATGTTTGAATGAAAATTATTTATACATTTGGGTGAGGTTGAGTGGTTTTCATTTGATTGCTGCCTCTGGAAATGAAAGCAGAGTAGCAGGAAATTTACATGTCATGCTGTGATGTATATCCAGATTATGAGATGATTGTGCAGCAGACGAACCCCAAGTAAAATCATTCCCATCAAACTGTGACAACTGCAATTCCTGACAAGGCCTCTTAGTTTTGGGGGCTATTATCATTGTACAAGAATATAATCTATTGACAGCAGGGCTGTTTAATACATTTAAAGGCAGACAGTGGAAGAAATCTTAACTGTTTTCATTCGCCACTGCACAAGGGTGCAGATCAAAAGTGAATTATATTTAAAAATATGCATGTATGATGATAAGATGCATGACATCCATCAACCTGTTTAGTCATGGTTAGGCTGAGGTGGGGAAGAGCCAATATTACCGCCATATGTGGTCTGAAATAGAGACGTGGGACTGGAAATTAGATCACTGCCCAGTCAGAGTGAGCGTACGGCAGAGACATTCTTTTTTAGTCTCCACTCTCTACCTGTCTAAGCATCAAGCACCATCCATATCTGTAGCAGTGACTTTGGCACAAACTAAGTATGTGGAGGGCTCCTGCATCTTTGCCCTTCTGTTTCGTAAGTGTGCCTGTGCATACTCTGCATGGGCACTGTGTGAGCACGGTGGGTGAGCTGGAGATGAGTAAATTGTTACCCTTACAGAAGCTCCTAGACAGACACTGACATGTGTGCTTTTGTAACTAGAGTGAAAACTAGGACACGGGATGGGAAAACATCTCCAGGGACTAAGCATGGAATTGCTCAGCCTCGAGGTTCCAAATTCCATGATTCCATATTGGTGGGGAGGGGCTGCTTTATATCCAATCCTGCAGGTGTGCAGGTGGCAGACAGGGCTGCTTCAGGTTTCGGGGCACAAACTCACCCAAGTGGTGGAGTGGTGTTAATATCCAATGTTAACAGGACCTCGCCTGGTCTCTTTTTATGAGAAAACTCTGGCAGGACTGCGAGAGGCTGTATGGCTCTTTCTATGTGATAGGGCTGAAAATAAGCTGCAGGGAGGATTTTAAGTTCCCAAGTTCATTAAGACTCTACAAACTACAAACAGGATTCAGTCATTTATTAAAACAAAAGATGTTCAAGGGTAGTTTTGAAAAAAAAAAAAGTCATGAAAAGTCCTGATGAATTAAAGGCATTTTTTTCCTAGAGGAATTAGTTCATCAGCTAATATTCCTTTTGTAAGATTAAAATCACTTTGAATAGAGACAGTAGAAGGGGGAACAAAGGATGTGGAAAATGGTTCAAATGTTTAAATCTCAGCTCAACAGACAGGAACTCCTGGGTCTTTCTGTCCCTCTCCACTGCTTTGGAAAAGAAAATGCTTAAAGAAGCCACACCCATCTGTCTTTCCCCTGAAAACCTGAACTGTTAAAGTGAATACAAAATTATTTTTAGTGCTCATTCCAAAGGTTAATCATGACAAGAAGCTCTTGTCCTTTGAAAGGTTTTATAAGACTGTCCTGAGAGAAGCAAGGATAGGTCCCCTAAAGGGCATAAAACACTGATGAGGTCTAGGTCACACTCAGAGTTGCCAGGCCAGGACGAAAGGATTACTGGAATGAACATCCTTCAGGGGCTGACCCAGGCCCCCTTGGTTATCTCTCAGTGATCAGGGGCAGCCTGGGAAGGGACTAACTTTCTTACTAAGAGAGGAGTGAGCAAACCAAAATCATTCATGTCCAAGGGTGGCACTCCCACTGACCCACACCAGGACCAGGCAAAGTAGCATCTCTGAGTGCTGACCCGGGGCGTCACTTGTGAAAGACCAGTATTGGTTTACAGCAGCAAATATTTATTGACTGCCTACTGTGTGTCAGGACTGCACTGAGTCTTTACATCTTCCCTTATCTCAAAGGACTTACGGTACAGATCTTGGGAGGTGGATAAGGGGATGGGATGATTTAGGGACCTTTTGTTTTAGTCAATGCAGCATGTAAAGCATCTAGCATAGTGACTGGCACAGAGTAAGCGTGTAATACTGTGTTTCAATAAACTTTTTGTTTTAAAAGAGTTGTGGATTTATGAAAATAACTGCAAAGATAGCACAGAGTTCCCATATACCTTCCAAACCAGTTTCCTTATCATTAACATCTTACATCAGTAAAGTATATTTGTTACAATAAATGAACCAATATTGATACATTGTTATTTTTATTGTTTATTTTCAGAGAGAGAGAGAGCATGCCAATGGGGGAGATGGGGAGGGGCAGATAGGGGGAGAAAGAGAATGATAAGCAGGCTCCATGCTGTGAGCACAGAGCCTGACTCCGGTAGAACTCACAAACCCTGAGATCATGACCTGAGCTGAAATTAACAGTCAGACACTAAACTGACAGAGCCACCCAGGCGTCCCTTGATACATTATTGTTAACTGAAGTCCATACTCCACTTAGATTTCCTTAGTTTTTAAATAAGTCTTTTTTCTATCCCAGGATTTTATCCAAAATACATTACATTTAGTGCTCATATGTGCTTAGTTTTCTCTTGACTGTGACAGTTTCTCAGACTTCCTCGGTTTTGATGAACTTGATAGTTTTGAGGGTTATTGGTCAGGTATTTTGTAGAATGTCCTTCAACTGGGACTAGTCTGATTTTTTTTTTCTCATGACTGGACAGAGGTTTTGGGTTTTGAGGAGGTAGACCACAGAGGTAAGATGCCATTTTCACCACGTGATATCAAGGATACATACTACCAACATGACTTCTTACTTTGATATTGACCTTGACAACCTGGCTGAGGTACGATTTGTTAGGTTTCTCCACCCACCTCACCCCTTTTTCTAAGCTATTCTCTTTGGAAGGAAATCCCTATGTACAGCCCACAGCTTAGGGCATGGACAGTTAACCCAAGCTGGGCCAATCAGATTCCCTCTTCTGGGAATTTGGAATTGAGATTTAGAGGCGCTGGTCAGTTTCTTAGAGCTGCCTGAACAGCGTGTAACAAAGGAGGGTGGCCATCCCCTGTCTTGTTCACGGAGAAGCAAAGAAAGCTGGTCTGAAGAGAGCGAATCATGAATACAACAGAGAGAGTGAAGACAGCACGCAGAGTGCAGCCGAAAAGACAGGGGGAGGGAGGAGAGAGTCCGCCCTGTTTGTGGTTTCCAGTACGTAGTTCCAGTCCCTTGGGAGAGCCAACTGCACTTCTTGTTTTTGGGTTCAGGGAGACAACCATGCATGCTTAGGATAACCTCCATATCCCATTTTTTAAGAAGATAATTTGCATAGTTTTTGGTAACTCATAATTAATGTCACCTAAGATGTTTCCGGATAATTTTTAAATCACTGCTGCACAGCAAGGCAGACATGCTTTTTCTCAACCTGTGAGCTGAGCATGCCGAGGCCACAGGAGCTGGGGGTGTCGGGGGCAGCTTCCTAATAAAGAGCGTGGACTCTGGAATCCAGACTCCTCCCTTCCCAGCTTTGGGACTTCCTGTGAGTTATTTAGGCCTTGGCTTTGCCACTTAAAAAATAGATACAATAATACCTACTCCACGGGGCTGCTGTGACAGTTGAAGGAAAGAACGTGTGTAAGGTTCTTAGCAGATTGTGTGCAGTGAGTATTTTGTGATGACTTCCTCCCCTCCACCACCACCACCACCAGCCACGCACCCTGCCCGGAAGCAGTCCTTGCTCACCTGGGAAGGATGTCATATGCTCAAAAACCTTGCACATGTCTCCATCATGTAGTGTGGATCTCACTGTATTATAATTATTTGTTTATCTCTCAAACTTGAACACAATGTCTTTCTTTATACCCATAGTAATTAGCACTGGGCTTGGTACATAGAAGGTGCAAATACATGTTTGATGAATAAATGAACACATGAATTATTATTCATTTCAAATATTTATGAGGCACTTTCTGTCATGTTTAGAGGATAGGACTCCAATTATAGGTGAAAATGTAAATAACAGTGAATAACCTCTGACAGTCTGCAGCATGTTTTCAATACTTGGTGTAACTTGAGCTGACAGCCAATGTGTGAGGTAGAAAGGCAGGGTTTTTCTCCTCCCTCTCTGCTAAACGTGGACCCTGACTACCAGAGCCTAAGTCCCCAGTCCCTGCAGAGGCAGAGAGGGGCAAAAACAGAGGGCTTGAGAGTCCAAGTTTAGCACTCTTGGACCTTGGAGGCGGCGGTATGGACTACCATCTGCACGGGATTCCTTTAGGTTAGGATGTGTAAGTGGCAAACAGGAGTCACTTCTAAGAGGAGGGAGGAGGGTAAGAGGAATGCTTCCTTGCTGTGAGGGGCCCATCAAAATTATGGCTTGAAGCTTATTTTTACAGTGTAATAGCGTACCCCGTCTCAGCTGAGCAGAATCCTGTGAAACACAAGTTTAGCTCAGCAGAATTCATCACCAGCTGAGACTTAAAAATGTGTCTGAGCTCTGTACTTATTGAACACACAAAGAGTATGAATATCAAGTTATTCGGCTGTGAAATAATATCAACAAAGTTAGTTATGTTTAATTTAACTGTTGAATGGAGGTTTAGCAATTTGGGACCAAAGCCTCGATGAGGAATGGAGAATGGGCAAATCAAACACTAAATTCCCTTCTCCTAATAGCCCGGGCTCTGCCGAGAGGAAAAAGCTGATCTGTGCTTTCCCACCTCCGCCTATCATCATTAAACACAGAGCAGCACCTGTCTTGGGCCTCTGTATTTTTCCTAACCTCCTCCAGGGAAAAACAAATTGCAAACAATATCAGGTTCCCAAAGTCCCAGGAGGAGCCCTCTGTAAGCCAGAAAGGGTAAAGATTGACTCCCATTCCTTTTCTTAAATACTTCTCTAGAAGGGCAGTTTAAATAATCTTATCTGTATATACTGACACGATATGAATTGTGGGTTAGGAAGAAGAAAGTCGTATGTGCAGGGTTGTACCCCATCATTGAGAAGGATTCTCTGTCTTCTACAGTTTGTGATGTTTAATGACAAAATGTTTCTTTTCTTCCCTCCCTCCCTCCTTTCCTTCCCAGTTTCTAAGGAAGAAATTTCCATGGCTGCCACTGAATGGGAGCCGATAAGGACACTATTGGCATTTGGGGCTGGGCAGGTCTTCATTGTGCAGCTTTCCTGTGCGAGAGAGGATGGATGTTTGTCAGCCTTGGTCCTTGCCCACCAGAGGCAACAGCACCCCCATAGACACTGTGGCAAACAAAAATATCTCTACAAACTTTTTGATTAAGAATCACCATTTGTTGGGGCATCTGGGTGGCTCAGTCAGTTAAGCCGTCCTACTTTGGCTCAGGTCATGATCTTGTGGTTTGTGAGTTTGAGCTTCACATCTGTGCTGACAGCCCAGAGCCTGAAGCCTGGTTGGGATTCTCTGTCTGCCTCTCTCTGCTTCTCCAACCTGCTTGTGTGTATGCGCTCTCTCTCTGTCTCTCAAAAACAAATAAACATTAAAAAATTTAAAAAAAATTACCATTTATCTGGTTGATGTTCACAAACCAGAAGGCAAAAAGAAAAAAGAGCCTTTATGAATGTTTCTATAATTTTCATCTAAAGAGCTGAGAATCAAATGGAATGGAATGAACCTGATGGGATGTGGGAAAGGTACCCAATTTCCCTTGCCTGATTCAACTCCATTCAACCAGAAAAATTAAATGCTCACTTTTTCACATGTTTTTGTATTAGCATTGGTCATAGACAGTCTGGCCAAGGATTCATAAGTGGAAGACTGCTGAGGGCACTGAGAAGGCTTTGGCTTTTTCTGATAAATGGGAAGGATAGATGTGGCATATCCTGTCCCTCTTCCTCCTGCCTTTCACAGAAATATGATGGCAGGAGCTACTGCAATTATATTGCAACCATGAGGAATAAGCTATTTAAAGCATTCTCAGCAACTGCCCATCTCCGGATTTCTTGTTATCTGAGAAAACTAATCTCTTATTGGTTTAGACCTCCCAAGCCTTACTCTCAATAGCAGCAGCACAGCAGATACAGAACTATTTAAAATGATATTTGTAAAGGCAATGTAATAATACAGAAATATTTTATGATTCAATATTGGTGGAAAAGTGGGATGTGAGAGAGAGAGAAAGAAAAGAGTGATGTAGGTATATTTCCACCACATAATCCTTCCTCACACTCTACAGAAACTTATTCACAGATTCACAGAAAAAAAAAAAACCACAGGAATTATTACAAATTGTCAAGAGTGTTTTTCTTTGCAGGGTATGCCTAAGAATTGTTTTCTATTTTCTAAAATACTTTTCTAGTCTGTATTTTCCAAATTTTCTTTAATAAACCTGCATTATGTTTAAACGAAAGAACACTGTGGAGGTGTGTGTGTGTACCACACCCATATTTAAAGCTGGTGCAGCCTCTGAGTGTGCTGGGAGGAAGGCAGCATCTACGATCATAAGCGGCAATCCTCCCACTCTACTCAGCTTCCCGGAGTGTGAGCACAGGGCTGCTGAGGAGTCTAAAACGTAACAGGATGAGGAGTACGTGAGGCGCTGAGATCATTAATCTTGTGACAATTAAATCATGGGGAAGAGAAGCATAAGTACTATCTCCAAATGTGTGAAGGACTCTCATGTGGAAGTGGGTGTTAGTTCTTTCCCTCCTTAAGGTACTCCAAATATTTGCTGAAGGCCAGATGCCAGGTACTGTGCAAAGCACATTATGAGCCCCAAACATCCATGGTCCCCAGCTTCATACAACGTACAAATTACTAAAAGGAAATAATCATTTATCAAATGATCACAGAAATATACCACTTCAGGTGCTGATAAAACCTGTGAAGGGATAGAAGGAGGAGAGGTAAACTTGGTCTAGTTTGGGGAGTTAGTGTAAGACTTCCCCAAGGAGGTCTTGTTTGAGCTGAAGTCTAAAAGAGCTAACGAGAAAAAGTAGGTAAGAAGAGAGTTCCAGGCAAAGGTATTTGCAAAGGCCCTGGGGCCAGAGGGAATGTGGCCTGTCTGAAGAACAGAAAGAAGCTTGGGACCGCTGGAGCACAGGTCTTCAGACTGGAGAGGCAGGCAGGTCTAAAGATTCTAGCCCTGAGGCTGCCTAAGACCCATGGGGCATCAAGACGGGCTTTAATTCAGGGGGCGGTATGATTTGTTTTGTGAAAGGATCCTCTCTGGCTCCTCTGGATCTGCAAGTGGGTAGGGCCGAGTACAGGAGCTCCAATCCCTAATCACTCCAAGGAGTCGGGGGTCCATGGATGAAAGTGAGAAGGAGAGGGATTTGGGCTAAATACGACAAAGAACTGGCTAATCATGAGCTAAATAATAACTACCACATACTCAGCTACTATGAACTAGGAGGGACTATGCTAAGAGCTTACAAACTTAAAAGCTTTTTTCATTTAATCCTCACAACCATTTTAAGAGGTATAGACTATGGCCATCCCACTTCACGGATTAAGGAATTGAAGCTCAGAGAGGTTAAGTGACTCATGCAATGGCACACAGCTAACAAGTAGCGGAGCTAGTACTTGCACTGAATTCTGGCTAATGCTGAAGCCCTTTCTTCATCACTAAGCAACACCACCTCCCCCCGCAGAAGAACGAGCTGTCACCCTAAGTGTGAGAGGAGAAGCTGGACAGTGACCTCCTCGAAGGGCTCCATGGATGCCCTTCATGCCTTCATGCCCTCCATGGAGGTCGTACGCTTGACCTGCTTCACACCCACCAGGTGACCGGACGGTAGAAGGAGGCATTTTCTTCCTGTGTCATCTCCTAAAGAGCCGGGATACCTCTGTGCACCTCCCTGGCACCATCGTTCCGCCATGAAACCACATTCTCCGTAGAGCCTAGAGACCCCTTCCCCCGCCATCCTTGGAGAGAAGCCGCTGGCCAGCAGCGCAGCTGGGGGAGCTTTCGGAGCCCCTTCCCAGGGCTACCTGGTGAGGGGTGTTCTACTCTCTGCTTTCTGCCCGGGGCCTGGAGGAACGCAGCTCCATTTTGCAACCAAGGAGATGAAGAAGATGAGCCTCCGGATCGTCGACCTTCTGTAGATCTGAGCCCACCTGTGCCAGGGCGAACTGCAGGGAGCAGGAAGTGCTCCCCCTGTTATCACATGGTATGGATTCTCGGGAGAAGAGTGAGAGACGAAGGAGTTACCAGGCATCTTCGACTTCGTCTCTGAAGTCACAGAGCAGCTGCCGCTCCGTAACAACCCTGAGCGTGATGAACATTTGGGGAGAAGGGATAATTTTTAAATAAAGAAAAATGCTCTTCTTGGCAAGGAAATCTGGCCACTAACTTTATTTGACAGGTGTAATAGACTGTGGTAGTTTTGGGGGGATACATGGTGTAAAGTAAAGCAAGAGAGGTAATAAGCATCTTGGCATTTATTCTTTATGTAGGAATATTTGTTCCTCAAAGTCAGACTACGTGGAATATTAGCATTTGAATAAATTATTCAACACCTTCTAGAGAAAGCAAGGGGAAAAATCTTTTCAGCATTATAACATGGCAATCTACAAGGTAGTAGAAAAAGAAGGCTGTCATTTTTTCTTCAATTACAAAAGGCAAATATTTATTATTTATAAGTATTCGCCTTGTATAGGCTTAAATGTTATTTATGAACCTGTTGCACAGTGATTTTCAATGTAACTCATTATTTTTAGCCTTAGGGTGTTGTAAAGGAGCATGGATATATTTAATGACACTCTGCTAGTCAGCGCAATTACACTGTAATCATTATGTAAAATGTGCTATTAATTAAACCAATTTCTAGTTAGAACATTCGCTTCTGCAGGGCTTAATCTTAATCTTCAGCAATCTTTCTCTCTGTTTTTCACCTATTAATTATATGATTACTTTTTAAGTTAATATGATAGAATATGTTTTCATTTTTAAGCTGAATCCTGCCAATTAGGAACATTTGTCAAATGGGTCTTGTGTTTATGGGTCAAAAGCTTTCTTTTCCTTGAACTGGCAAAAAAGGTTTAAAAGGTTATTTTTGGGAAACTAGATATTTTTCATAAATCAAACTCATATGCTCCCTTTCCTGCATAAGCAGCATTATTCACAAAATTAGTTTCATGACTTACAAAAATACCCAGTTTCATTTTCCTTGAGTCATTTCAGCCTCGGGTTTATGTACTTTAAAATGCCCTTCAATGTCGGACTTACATTTTACATTACCATTTTTGTTAAGGAAACTCAAACTAGGTAAATAGTTGATATTTCTGGTGGGTGAGGAGGTAAATGGCCTCTCTTTTCAGGCCTTTCCAGTATCTCTCTTCCAAAAGTCTTGCAATACTTCTATCACTGTTTTCAACAACAGTGATGGGAAACCCGCTTCCTAATCTTTACTAATGATTCTTATTACAGCAGTAAAAAAAAAAAAAAAAAATTATGTCTCTCTAGAATGACCGCAGGTGGAAGGGAAGTTAAGAACAAAAAGGAAGGGAACAGCCTCATACACAGAAGCATGACAAGTGGGAAATGGCTAACACCTTGCTGTCTTCTCACTTGGCACAGCATTCATCCGAGAGGTGGAGAGAAACGTTTTACTTTTTTATCTTCTTATTTTTTTCCCCTACTCAAGGATTGGAGGAATTAACATTCTTCCGATGTCCATTCCACTCAAAGTGGTCCACAGGTTGAATTCAATCCGGATCAAAATTCCAATGGTATTTTTTCACAGAAACAGCACAAACAAGCCTAAAATGTGTGTGGAACCGCAAAGGACTCCGAACAGCCAAAGCAAAGACGACAAAAAACAAAGCGGTAGGCTTCCTGATCTCAAACTACGTTAGGAAGTTACGGCTACGTAAACAGCGGCGGGAGGGCATAAACATCGACACAGCGATCAACGAGGCAAAATGGAGAGCCCAGAAATGAACCCACGCGAAAATGGTGCTGGGACAACCGGAGAGCCACATGCACGAGAACAACACTGGGCACGGTCTCACACCACTCACAAATACTAGCTAAAAACTCCCACAGTTTTCCACGGCAAGCCCTTCCTCTAATGGGTCCTCTGAAGGCTGTCCCCCTCGGCAGTCCGCAGCACCCAGAAAGCTCTTGTCACTGTTCCTTACCTTCTCCCCGCGGTAAGGCCTGAGGAAACCAAGCCGTGTCGGCGGGGCGGGGACGCCGCCTCAGCCTGAAGCTGAGCCTGCACCTCCCTGCAGGTGCTGAGGGAACTTCCCGGGCTTGCGTCAAGCGTGCACGTGGAGACAGGCCCGGGCCATAACACGCATGCGCGTGCTCAGTGAGGGGTGCTCGGCTGCCCCCTGGCGGCCTATAGGGCCGTGCAGGACCTGCCAAGCTCAAGGTTCAGTGGAGGTGGCGCCCCTTCCGGCAGTCCTACTGAATCCCGTCTATTTTGAACTTCAAACTGAAATGAAGCCAAATATCTGGTGTCTTATCGAAAAATAGTCAAGGAACAATTAGTTGAAAACCATATGGGGTGAAATGAATCAGTCACAAACTACAATTTACACCAAAATTCACTCAAGATTGTCCATAGACAAATTTAAAATGCAAACCTATAAAATCTCTAAAAGAAACAAAGAAGAAAATCCACATGACCTTGGGTTTGGTGATGACTTTTAACACAAAACACCAAATGCCTATCCGCAAAACAAAAAAAATGAAAACGTGTACTTTATAAATTTAAAACTTGTACTCTGTGAAAGACCTTGTTCAGAGAACCAGAAGACAAGGCACAAACTGGGAGAAAATATTTGCAAAATATGTATCTGATAAAGGATTTGTATTCAAAGTATACGAAGAACTCTCAGAACTCAATAATAAGAAAACAACCCCGTTAAAAATGGGTAAAGATCTGAATAGACACCTTGCCAAAGAAGATATACCGATAGTAAGTACTTGTAGAAAAATATCCTCAACATCATATATCACTAGGGAATTACAAATTAAAACAATAATGAGATAGCATTGCACATCTATTGGAATGGCTAAACACCAAAAAAAAAAAAAAAAAGAAAAAAGAAAAAAGACACTACCAATCGCCGGAGGGTGAGAAACAACAGGAACTCTTCTGTTAAAGAACAAAATTCAACTGAATAAATTTGAAGATTTAATTGGTTTATTAAAGAGCTCATGAACTGGGCAGTGTCCTATCTAGAAAATAGAGGGATGGTCTAGAGAAAAGTTTTAAAAATTCTGAAGAGTTGAATAGAAGTAAGGACCCACCTTAAACAGATAAGAAAACAGATCCCAGAGGAGGCAGTTTTGAATCGCAGTTATAAGTCACTGGGAAGTTCTCTACAACCTTCATCTTTGTCCTTTAGGTGAAACAAAGTGCTATGTAAAGCTCTGCAGGGATGATTTTAATGGGAGTTGAAAACAGAGTTTCTTATCAATATTCAAACTCCTGTGTGCACCCTGTCCCTTTCGCGATGTGTGAGGCTTGGTCTTCTCCATCAAAGTTTCTGAAGTTGGCTCTGTGAAAAACTTTTGGAAGGCCTGAGGATTCTGATTGTTGCTCAGTGCCCTGACGAAATGTTTTTATTCATCTTGCTCGCTGCCTGGAGTTGACAGTGACAATATCAATCACACCCTGCCAGTGTAGTAACATGGCTGCACCTGCTTAAACTATCATATGTTGTAATTCAGAAGTTGGAAATCAAAAGCAGTGTTATTTATGTACTTCTTTAACTTGTCCCATACTACAAAAATTTCCATCCTGACACCATCTCCCAAGGAACAGGATTTATCTATGAATACCAAATACCCACTGAGCCAAATACCCACCATCTCCCAAGGAACAGGATTTATCTATGAATACCAAATACCCACTGGCCACTCAGCCAATGGTTATGACCTTATGAAGCATGCAATGAAGCCCTATGGCCTTGTTTCCAAATGATTAATTTCCCTTGGTTGCTGATTTTAGTTACAACATAGACTCTCTGTGAAAATTATGTGGTGTCAGGGTAAGAAATACTCTGGTTAACAAGGAAAGGACAATGAAAGGGGACCAGAATTTTACAGTGGAATTTTCAAATGGAGCCAAGTTCAAGTCTTAAAACACTGATAATTTAAGAACTTTGTGTAATAAAAATACAATAAACAATGATAAAACGGGTGGAAATATTTGCCTCATATATAAAACAAAATGTTAATGGTTCAATATACAAAGAGCCTTTACAAATCAATAAGAAGGCCAATAGCCAATAGAAAAAAGAAGAGAAATGAAAACATGAATAGCACAGAACAAATCTGAATGGTTGACAAACAAATGGAAAAGATACTCACCTTCACTCCTATTTTATAAAATGGAGATCAAAACAACAAAAATATACCATACTTATGAGAGAGGTACAACTTTTAACACTTGTTTGTTTGTTTGTTTGAAGTAGGCTTCATGGTCAGCATGGAGCCCATCACGAGGCTTGAACTCATGACCCTGATATCAAGCCATGAGGTGAGATCAAGAGTCAGATGCTCAACCAACTAAGCCACCCAGGCACACTGTGATTTTTAAGGTTTAATGATATTTGAATTAGACAGAAAATGGGGAAACAAGCATTCCCATGCACAGAATATATATATATATCTTATATATATATAAAAATCAGATGAATCTCTTTAGCTGGGAATTTAGCAATGTAAAATGCACATGCTTTGTATAGTAATTTGAAAGTAATAATGCATGTATAAATGGATTTATTGCAGCCTACTTTATAAATACTAAAAACTGGAAATACTTAAATGACATTAGAGGGGCTGGTTAAATAATCATGGTACAGCCATGCAGTGGAGTAGTATATAGTTATTAAAAAGAATAAGGTAGATATATATGTAGAAAAATGAAGGGATTTACAGGATGTGTGACATTGAGCAAGTTACTTAATCTGTGCCTCAGTTTCCTCATCTGTAAAATAATAAACTCTAAGAGTAAATAATAAAATATAAAATAAATAATAATATAAACATAAAATCTATAATGACACCTACCCCAAAGGACATTATGAGGAATAAATAAGTTAACATATCTAAAAATGTTTAGATTAGCTGGCACATTACAGATAATAAGCACTAATTATAAATATTTTGTCATTACATATTTGTACGTGAAAAAGCAAGTTTCAAGAAGGTATGTAGAGTGTAAAAACACTTGTGTGAAAAAATAAATGCACAGGGTAGCCCTGGTGGCTCAGTTGGTTAAGCGTCCCACTCCTGATTTCAGCTCAGGTCATGATCTCACAGTTTATGAGTTTGAGCCCCATAACAGGCTCTGTGCTGACAGCATGGAGCCTGCTTGGGATTCTCTGTCTCCCTCTCTCTCTCTGCCCTTCCCCCACTCTCTTCCTCCCCTTCTCAAAATAAATAAATGAACATTAAAAAAAAAAAAGAAATGCCCAAACATCTCTTGAAAGATACATAAACAACTGATAGTGGTTAATCCAGGGAGAGAGACTTCTACTATTCACTTTCTATCTTCTCTGTGAGCCTGTATTGGGATTATAATAATAAAAAAAATGGAAATACAAAACAGAAAAGAAACAGTGTAGGAATTAGGGATTTCATCAAGACGAAGACGAAGAAAGATGTTCTTCTGGCAGATAATATTCATCACTCACTCATTCGAAGAACATTTATTGAATATCTACTGTATTATAGGCACTAGTTATAAAAGATGAATAACATATGATGATATGATTCCTCACAAGTGCATTGTCTAAAGGGGAGAGAGACACATAAGAAAAATATTCAAATTGCTGAGGGAACCCAGAGACAGAAGTAATAAATTTTGGTGGTAATATCTGGCTGGATTTTAAAGGAGGGATGAGGACTTTTGCTGGTGAACATACAAAGTTGAGAAGACAAAACTAATATATGCTGAGAGAAACCAGAATCACGGTTGTTTCTACAGTAGAAGGGGGATTGGTTGAGATAGGGCCCAAAGGAACTTTCTGAGGTACTAGAAATGTTTTATATCTTAACAGAGGTATAGGTTATGTAAGTATATACATTTGTCAAAACTGACCAAACTGTACAATTAAGATATATGTATTTCACTGTATTTACATGTAGTATATAGTATACAGTATACTTTAACTAAAAAGAAAAAAGTGGTGGAAAAAAAGGATGAATGTGTCAATGAATGGGTAGACATAGAGAGGGAAAGAGAGGATGCCAATGTAGTTAAAGAAGTGACACCCCCAGCAAGAAAAGGAGAGGGAAGACCAAAACGAAAGGGCAGAAGGGGCAGGAAAGCTGATCTTGGCAATGGGATTATGCATGATAATCCAACCCAACTGGGGGCTTCCAACATATCTAATAGAAAGAGAATCTACTCCCTACCTTCAAGGAGCTTCCATTCTAAAGGAGGGAAGTCTCCCAGAACAGGGAGGTGGGCCTTGCTCTGATTCAGGCCCCTGAAGATTTGGAACCCCTCATTCCAAGGGGTCCTTGCCTGCCTACAGCTGTACGAAAGGCCCCATTACAAGGTCTTACTTAGCGCGGCATAATGACAGATGTAATCTTCACGCAACAGTGGTTTGTCCTGGAACAATTTCTCCAAAAATTAGGCACAGCATTCTTGGGTCTCAGGTGTGTGCACACATCTTTTTGTTGCCTCTCTTACTTCATGAGTGAGTTTCTATCAGAGACCACAGTGGAAACAAACTCTCTTCTCTCATTTCTGGGTCTATCCTGAGCCTGGATTCGGTCTCTAGGCCTCAGTGAAGTCACAATGTTATCTTCCTGTTGGATCTCTCCTGGTCCCTAGAAGGCTTTTGTTAATTTGTTTTGTCTCCATTTTTTAAAAATACAATTTATTTTTTAGAACAGTTTTAGTTTACGGAAAATATGGAGTTCATATATACCACCCCCAGTTTTCTGCTAATATTAGCCTCTTCCATTAATGCGGTATATTTGTTACAGTGAATGAACCAATATTGGTGCATTATTATCATTATTTTTTTAAATATTTATTTTATTTTTGAGACAGAGAGAGACAGAGCATGAGTGAGGGAGGGGCAGAGAGAGAGGAAGACACAGAATCTGAAGCAGGCTCCAGGCTCTGAGCTGTCAGCATGGAGCCCGATGTGGGGCTCGAACTCACAAACCACAAGATAGTGACCTGAGCCGAAGTCGGCCGCTTAACCGACTGAGCCACTCAGGCGTCCCGATGAATTATTATTAACATTATTATTTTTTTAATGTTTATTTATTTTTTAAGGAGAGAGAGACAGAATGTGAGTGGGGGAGCAGCAGAGAGAGAGGGAGACACAGAATCCAAAGCAGGTTCCAGGCTCTGAACTGTCAGCATGGAGCCTGATGTGGGGCTCAAACTCACAAACCACAAGATCGTGACCTGAGCCAAAGTCGGATGCTTAACTGATTGAGCCACCCAGGTGCCCTGTTATTAACATTATTATTAACCATAGTTTTCACTAGGGTTTATTCTATGTGTTGTACAGGTCTGTGGGTTTTGACAAATGCATAATGTCCTGTATCTACCATTACTGTACCACACAGAAGAGTTTCATTGTCTAAAAATGCCCTGTGCTCTGCCTATTCACTCTTTCCTGCACCGCCCCCCCCCCCACTCCTGAACCTCTGGCAACCAGTGATCTTTTTACTGTTAGTTTTGGCACAGTAGGTTCTTAGAAAAATGGACAACTTTTGAAATCTTTACACAGATTATCACAATATATACAGTTTTAAATGTATCTATTTTTTATTTTAAATTGTATTCTCAAATATTACAAAGGAAAGGGGAATATTTGCACGGTCCAGTTAATTTAGTATATAAACAGTTATGCATTCATTCACTTATTCATTCAACAAATCAACCAATATTTATTATACCTTTTTATGTGCCAGTCATTGAAATGCACCAAAGTCAAACAAAATAATTCACTCTAGAGGCGGGATAAGATGCAGTGGAATAAGTAAGCACCTAGTACTAACAAGAATGATTCTTGACATTTACCGGACACTTACTATTGCTGCACAATGCTAATACCCTTTAGATGCATCATCGCAGGTAATGCTCACAACAAAAACCTTAGGAGGGAGGTACTACAATTATTCCATCTCAGACCCAAGGAAACGAAATGACTTGTTAAAATTTCACAGGTAAAAACTGTGGAGCTGAGATTTGGAGCCCCTTACCCCTTCCTCCAACTCCAAAGCCCACACGTCTAACCATTACTCCATAATATTTGAGAATGTGGTAGTCCTAAGGTCAAATCCCTTTACTGGCTATTTGACCTTGGGCAAACAACTTACTGTCTTAAACTATCAGCCTGGCCACTCATTTAGCTGGTGTTCCTTGTCTCTCATTTCTACTTGGAAAAATTATACTCTTTCTTTCAAAGTGTAACTCTTACGGGGCACCTGGGTGACTCAGTTGGTTGAGCTCTGACTTCAGCTCGGGTCATGATCTCACTGCTCATGAGTTTGAGCCCACATCAGGCTCTGTGCCGACAGCTCAGAGCCTGGTGCCTGCTGAGGATTCTATGTCTCCCTCTCTCTCTGCCCCTCTTCCGCTCATGCTCTCTCTTGCTATCTCTCAAAAATAAATAAAACATTAAAAAAATAAAAAACAAACAAAAAAAGAAACCTCCAAAGTGTAGCTCTTAGAGAAGCCGATCTACCAGGGTCCCACCCCAATGTCTATCTGCCCCCGCAAACATCACTGATTCCCCCCTCCCTTCCCAAACCCTGCCCCTGGGCTTGTTCACCCTGTATACAGTCCATGGCTCAGCCTGTACCACTTCGAATTCTGTATGTTCATGTCTCTCTTACTTCACACTAGTATTTCTCAGACATTCTCATACAATTTCTGCCTTATTCATGAATCATCTATGTTATCTTTTTCATCTCTTTCTTTGATTCAACTCATTTATTTTGCCTGTAGCCCTAAGCAGTGAGTGTGAAGGGGCTAGTAGTGTATTTTTCCTAATATGCATTAAAATAAATAATGGGGTGCCTGGGTGGCTCAGTTGGTTGAGCAGCCGACTTCGGCTCAGGTCATGATCTCGAGGTCTGTGAGTTTGAGCCCCACATTGGGCTCTGTGCTGACAGCTCAGAGCCTGGAGCCTGCTTCGGATTCTGTGTCTCCCTCTCTCTCTCTCTGACCTTCTCCTGCTCATGCTCTGTCTCTGTGTCTCAAAAATAAATGTTAAAAATTTTTTAAATAAATAAAAATAAATACTTAATATTCAAATAAAAAACTATTGTTATCCTACCTAAAATTATCTCACTACCACCAGATAGATATTCAAATGACAAATACACGGCTTTAGATGGATACCTCTCTGAAAGCTGGGACTTGATTTTGTTCATCCTGTATCTCCAGAACCTAACACAGCTCTTGGCACACAGTGAATGTTCAACGAAGGTTTGCTGGGTAAATAAAACTGTGATTGAGTGAATGAATATGATTTTGGAGATGATCTCTTGACTTCCATCAATGCTTTCTTGATGTTTATGAAATTGATGGACATGGAGCTAGAGATCAATAGGAAATTTTAAGTTTTAATGATACGGGCAGCACAGGACTGTGGTGTACTGGTCATTGAGTGAGTTCTTGGCGGAGGACTGGACAGTTACATAAGAGGCATGTGCAGATAGGCCACCATCACTATGTGGAACCTAACGAAGGTGCTGGTGGTTGTCTGCCTGGCATGAATTTAAGGGGCCTTGGGAAGGTCATCTGTCTCCACTGATGAGGAATCTATGATTCCTTGCTGGGAAGTATCACTTTCTACCTATTAAAGGGCGGATATCTCTAATTTCTTTAAAACTGACCGATCCTTGGTTGTCCTATGTAAGGTCTCTTTGTCGACAGGTTTGAATGAATCTTGCTAAACACAGACTCAAGCTTACTTTTCAAATTGGCTTAGGTCTAGGGAACAGGGAAAAAGGAAAGAAAGGAAGAACTGTGCCAGGCATTGTGGTAGGATTTCTATGCCTAATATATTAAGGTTAAGGTTAAAGGTCTTGCTCACGGTCATTCCAGCTATAAGTTGGTGAAGCTAAGATTCGTACATAAGGTTTATGTGCTCTGTACAATACATCCCACCAATTCCTTTTTAGCCAATGCAAGTAGA
Organism: Paguma larvata; assembly: GCA_030068075.1. NCBI lineage: Eukaryota > Metazoa > Chordata > Mammalia > Carnivora > Viverridae > Paguma > Paguma larvata. The sequence goes on from CM057833.1 coordinate 49,836,749, forward strand.
AACCTGACACACCTACCCTTGTAGAAAGTCCTGATTTTCATAAGTCCCAAATGCACCCCATTTATAAAGAGGTTGATAGCATGAGATAAAGAAGGTAAAATACTTAACCCAATACCTGGTACACAGAAAGTGCTCAATAAATGGTATGATTATTAATAAGCTCAGCTATGCTATCAATGGCATAGGAACGGGGATATTGTCAGGTTCACAAATGAGGCGGTTATAGGGGAAATCTAAGGCTGAGATACTCAAGTAAGAAGTACTGTTATCATAGCCTTAAGGTAAATAGCCTGTATTAAGAACATGGGCTATTATTCTCAATGAAATGGGTGGGACTGAGAGGTGGGAACAGTAGAATAACTTGATTTACATTTTAAAAGGATTACTCTTAGCTTCTAGGTTAAGACTAGGAAGGGTAGGTTCAGGAAGACCTGGTAGGCCCTATTTATTACAAGACAGGCAAGGGCTGATAGTGGCTCAAAACATTACGGTGGCAATGGAGATGGTAAGAGATGGTCAGGTTCTGGTTTTGTTTTCAAGGTAAAGCCAGATGGATTTCCCGATGCACTGAATGTGGGTGTGGGAGAAAGAGAGATGTCCGAGATGGGTCAAGGTCAGTGGCCTGAAAATAAACGAACCTCCTTCCATCAATACATATGTATTAGGGGAGAGATGTAGGTTCTCTTTCCTAAGCACCCAGAGATGCAAGGAGGCACGTGGCAGAGTTGCTGCCAGGAATGAAATGCCACTGCGGCCTCACCCAAAATAGAGTCATTTGCTTAAAGAGCAAAAGTCATGAAAGCTGGAGAGACAGGGGAGAAGGGACGAAGCAGCTTAAAACGAATTTTTTCTTGAGTTTTGGCTACTTTCTTGCTTTTCTTCCCCATATTTATCAGTCTTGCCCTGGGGCAAGCGCCCACCCTCACCCCCAGTGTGTAAGGAACCCCATTCTACATGGGCCAGATCCTTATCAATGTATATTTAGGAAATATTTTCTCTAACAGTCTCACTTGGGAGTGTTTCAATGGTCCAGGCACTTGGGGAGTGATACGTGTTTCCTGACGGCTGCAGGCATTTTCTTCTTTAACTTTATTTCCAGCCTGCTCCCTTGCAGATGAATCTAGGGAACATATTCAGGCTCACACAGAGGAGGTAGCTTTCTGAGGAAGGGGAGGCAGCCTGCAAACTCCAGCTGGCGAACTGTTTGCGGTAACTCTATTTTTAATATACATTGCTGACCCTAATGATGGTCTATTGAGATGAGGGCAAGAAATGTCTGATCAAGTGGAGATTAATTTTTGACTGTGTCGCCCAGAATGCATGAAAATGCACTCCTTTTTCTATTTAGACTCCCAGGATGCTTTGATTGATTGACTAGTTTACAAATGAAGGTGATAAAATTAGGTTGAAGACCACATACATTTCTTAAAATGAGGCTGGCTGGTCGTGGAGACAATGAGGTTTGGACAGATTGTATTGCTGGTTTAGGCAATCTTCTGAGCATGTCAAGATTTATAGACCTGTACTGTAATGTTACAATTGCAGCTCACTGATATAGGTTTCTTTTCAAATTCTTTCCCATTTTATTTGAAAAAGGCCATTAGAGAGTTATAGACTATTGAAAAAGCTTTTTCTTTGCTAACCCTTAATAAACTCTTCCAAACAAGGACTACTGCATTTTTATATTAAATTTAGACCAAAATCTATAAAACATGCTATCCCAGGTTGGATAATTTGATTATTATTATCTAAATGGAGTTATGGTTCATATTGGTTTGCAGTAATGTACATAGTAAATAAAATGTAAGTTGAGATTTGTATAAGATCACAGGACACTGGGTTTTCTTTCTGTCGTCTTTTTTCCTTTTTTTTTTTTTCCTGTGAGCCCTTCTTTGAGAAATCTCAGCCAATTTTCCCTGAGATGAGAAATTAAAAAGAAAAAGAAAAAAGAGGGCCCGGTGGTGAAATTAATGCTGCGTTGTACTAAAAACAAATTGCTATTAATATTTACTTGTTCTCATCATAATAGAGGCAAGCTACAAATGTCTTAGGAGTTACCCAACTAATAAGATTTACCAAGGGAACCAAAAAGCATGAGAAAATACTCAGCAGAATTAGAAACAATTATTCCATTGTAAGTTATGATGTGAGAAATAATAGATGAGATTCTGAAGTTATTTATGAATTAGTCAATTCTGTTTCATACATTTTTGCCATCAAAATAACTTATGAAATCATTTTCCAGGCCCATAGCATTTTATGAGAGCTCTGTACTCGGTTAAAGATTTTCTTCTAGGGCTTTCTGCAGCTACTCTGAATTCTTTGGTGATGGCCCAGATTTTGACCTAAGTTTTCCACTCTGAGGTCAACCTACTGGCCGTGTCAGAAACTTCCCTGCGGTCTCCAGCTGAGGTTGCACAGCATATGGATTCTACGGATCCTTTCAGGATAGCAGGAGGGACTCCGAGACATTGGAGAGTGTCACGTAAGGTGATATGGCTGAGGGGCTCAGCCTGTGACCTGGCACTCAGCAAGTGCTCCGAGACCATGACGGTTATTATTATTGCTAATATTACTTTTGCTATGCTTCTTGTTTCAAGGGGACAGGAAGGCACAATGCAAGTCCAAAAATCTAGTTTAGATTGTTGTTAACATGCTATGTGACCTTGAGCAAATCTCTTAGAATCTCTGTTCCTCTGTCCTCAAGATGCCAGCTACGTCTAGGCCGTTTCCCCCAGGGTAACATGAAGGAACAGACACAAAAGCTCTTTGAGAAGTACAGGGTGATGTAGGAACATCAGTAATTATTTTTAATCATTACCAGGTGCTTGCTCTCCGGCCTTTTTAAAAGTGGAAAGTGGACCACTATGAACAGTCAGTAAGTGTGGGGGAACTTCTCTAACTACGGAGGGCAGTTTACAAGGGGGTTGCCAGTGTGAGTGAAAGGATTTAAGGGGGCTTGGGGTCAAGTGGTTTGAAGAACCCGGCAAAGCACCAGACTGCTGCCACTGATTTAGTTTAGAAGTGGATGAACTTTGAAATGCAGAACATCATTTCTGTAGAAGGTCGTCATATTTCTTGATGATTTACACGGAGAAGTCTGAGACTGTGCTGGGTTCATTTTAGATCCTCTAGTGCCAAGAGAAAATATGCTGAGGGAAGGAATAGTGCCTGGGTGGTTGGTAAAGACTCCGAGTGCCAGGAGAGATGGCAGAAATGGACCGAGTCAGTTCCAGCAACGATGTTGATGGAATCCGCAGGCCTTCTTCATCCCTTTCTGGGCATCTGTGCAGTTTGGAATTTTATATACCAGATTGCCTCAACTGACTTCTATCTTCATGCAGCCAAGCACCTCTCAGTACTGATTGTTCAGGCTGCAGCTGGGATATGGGACAGAACTTCCCCTTAGGAAGAAGTCCTGTATATCGTCTGTCACCCTGGAGGCCCCCCCTGAGGACCACCTGGTAATCTTTCTAAATGTTTGCCAGAAAGATAAGAAGTGGTCTGCAGTCTAATTTCAGGGCAAAAAAATTGTTTAAATCTGACTCTAGGTTGCTACTTCTCAAATATACTCACATATTAATATTTTAAGTGTTCGAAAGCAGTGCCAATTTTCTCAAGGAATTCTGTCATTTAATTAAATAGGTCATCCATGTGTAAGAATATACATTTTTTTTTTCTTTTTAACTCATGGATCTTAATGAAGCTACTTTCATATTGAGTGAAAAAAAAAAAGAAAGATGTAGGCTGTATGCATTTTAATTTTTCATGGACTGACTCTTACGGACAAAAAACTGCCCATCACTGCAGTGTGCACAAAGTAGAATCTCAGCCCGTAGAGAACATCATACTGAATGGGAGGGGACTAGCTTCAGGCACCCAGTGGCAGCAAGCCTGACAGACTGAAGACGCTGAGGATGTGGGCGGGAATAGAGGCAGGGGCTCATCTGCACCAAAGGGGGCCTCCTAGCATCCCGTGAGGCACGTTCAATGAGGTGGCTGCCATGTTCCTCATGACGGAGGAAAGTATGCGTTTCCTGCCTTCCAATGCCCTGCAACATACACGGTGACATCAGTTGCAGTGACAAGAGACACAGTCCATTCGACTCTGGCATGATGTCATTAGCCTATTGGTAATCTTTCTAAATGTTTGCCAGAAAGATAAGAAATCTTAGCAACAGAGGTATTTAAAGGTTTGGATAAGTTTGAAACACAGCGATTTTTCAATCTTGTAAACCAACCAATCCAGGGGCCTGTTAGTCTACAAGTGTCTGCCATCTTTCTCATGGTGTCAGAGAAAATCGAGTGACGGATCACTTTTTGGTGTCACTGCTCGAGACCGGTGACAATCAGTGAAATGATTGTGTCTGCCTCTACACATATCTGTAATTGATTGCCTAAACCCTACGACTCTCTTTCCCAGTTGATATGATGGAACATTGGAGTGAAATCACTCTGGATGAGGAGGAGCCAGGTCCATTTGTTATTTACTTTCCTGCCTGCTTCTTTCTCCCCATCCAGTGCCAATTGTCCCACAAGAGCACATTATGGTAATCAGCCAGAATGTATGTATAGGAATCAATCAAGGTGAGAGCCGTCGCAAGAGTTATGACATTACAAAGTCTGTTTGTAACTTTTGATTTATGGAAGATTTTCCATTTTATAAATTGGGAGTGAGGCATGTTGGGATGGCTTAACCCTTGAATTCCCCTTCAAAGGAAATCCAGTAGGCATTTAACCTAATAGACAATAAGGCATTTTAATTATCTAGTGCCCGGACCCGATCAGAGCTGTTGCACGTTTGGTTTGCGACTTAGGATACATCGCCCCGCTCTCTGAACACATTCCTTATTCTTCTTACAAAATAAAACTGGCTTAGTTTCTGGAGAGTAAAGACATATGATACATTTCCATTAAGAACTGACACCGACACAACGATTTCCTCCACCATGAGCCTGGGAAGCAACCACGCCATAGTAGCAATATTGGGGATCCTCCCTGTTCTGATCGTCATTCACAGAGGGGGGGCTCAGGGAAAGGGCTTCCTGGACACCAACTCTGAGGCCCACAGAATACATGACATCCTAGTCTCATCCCTTCCAATTCCTTACAGAATTGCTGAAGGCCAGAGCAAAGCCAGGTTCGAGCTATTTTCCCAAAATGGACAAAGCAATGTAGAGTGTTTTGTTATTAATAAACATGCTTGTTGAGGCTTGGCAGGTGCCCCAGTCACGGCTTTAAAGGAGGCAGGAAAAAAGCACTATTGCCAGCTGATCACATTAAAATTCAGACCTTGTGTTCATCTTGTACATCAGTCATTACAACCATCTCACAGAGCATGCTGAGTTAGTATCAATAGTCCCATTTTTCAGATGTGGTAACAGAGCCAAAAATATGAAATACATTGTCTAAGAACATACCACTGGTTAGCAATAGCTCAGGAGGGAAGGCCAGACTTGGAGCAGTGCTTTTTCAACAAACTGAATTTAATTTGGGACTGCCCACCATGTGCAGAACACAGTGCCAGATGCACTTCCTTCTTGCCCCAATTTCTGGAGGCCAACCATCCCTCACCTCATCTAGGGCCACCCAGCTGTGCATTTTAGGTTTTGTCATCCTGATCCAGGAGCTCACTGCCCCCTTCACAGAACCAGTCTCCGCGTCACTGTGGCAACTGTGGTAAGTTTGCCTTGGCATGCTCATTACTGCCACGTAAGACATGGTTTCCTCTGGTGGAGAATGAGTTTAGGGAAGGAAAATATTTGTCCTGTTCCAAGGTCATAGGGAGACGCTTCCTTCAATCCACTTTCTGCTTGGCAATCTTACTACATTATTTTGTGTTCAACTAAAAAGTTCTGTTTCTTTTTTTATTAGCACGGTGGACCTATTCTGCTTAAGCTCCCTTTTCTTCTTAATGTGAATCTTAAAGCTAATAAGAATGCAGATCCCAACAGACCCACTCTCTCTCTTATAATCCATTAGGAACGTGAGATCGCCGTCTCTGGAAAACTTAAAAAACCATTTAAAAACAAAAAGATGAATAAATGAAAATGTTATGAACCTGGAAATGTTAATTAAGCCATTCTCAAGGAACAGGCTTTCCAGCCCAGATTAAAACGTCCCATCACTTTTAAATAGTTAACATCTTTCTCCTTGAAATAAGTCCAAATTAAGGACAAAATCATTATAAAAAGAAATAGTAAAGAGACCAGAAAATGGTGTTAAGAATTTGGCTATCAACTGACATACTTGAGTTAGAGGAAACCACGAAGGCCAAAGCTGTAAAGTGAAGTCTATTTCCACACGTACTGTAGTTATTGCCAAGCAATCGTCTGGGTACCTTGACGTAGATTCATAGAATGTAGGAGCTCACACATCATCTCATTGAATCTTTTCACTTTTTTCAGATTAGGGAACTAAGGCCCAGAGAGGGTAAGTCATTTTCTGGAAGTCATTTCACGGATTGGAGGCCAGAACCTAAAACAGACTCACAATCAAGTGCTCTTTCCATTGATTACACCACAGAGCAAAATGACTTCAAGACAGTAATAATAATAGTAACAACAACGGTAACATTTTTAAAGGCCCTGGATCTGTGCCATGTCACCTGGAGATGTGTCTCTCAGACTGCTTTCTTTCCAGGAAAGAAATGGAGCAGACCCTTGTTGTCAGTATATTGTTCAGATAGCAATCTTAGCCCTCAGAAACACAGACACTAAGTGTAACACAGAGAAAAGAAGACTGAGTCCCCAAAGTAGATGTAACAAAGCTCATGCACTAAATGTCATTCACTCGGCCCCATGGAAGGCATCTTCAGTCTGCTCAGTATTATTTATTCCATTTGACATATAATTCCAAGCAGATTTGAGGCAGAAACTTAGTTGGTAGCAGCCTGACAGCAAGAAGAGGCAGCTGTCATTTCTTACTGATGGCCATGAGAATTGACAACTGGTAGCCTACCAGTGAGGGAGCAGATGGAAAAACTGTAAAGCCATAAGTAAGAACTAAAAGTATAGTAACATGAGGTCTTTATTTAGGGGAAAAAGATCTAAAAGAGTGTCACCACTGTCCTACATCAAAGCACAATAATAATGACTAACAATGGTAACTGTGTTTGGTTCAACACCCACTATGTGTGAAGGATGGTGCTGGGTATTTTCATAGATTATTTCTAAACTTTGCAACCCTGAAAGGGAAGTAATGTAATCCTCATTTTGCTGATAAAGAAACTGAACTTAAAAAAAAAAAGTCAAGAATCATGCCCAGGACCACAAGATGTATAAAAGGCAGAGTGAGGATCTGACCATGAGATATCAGATCCCAAAATCTGTACTCTTTCCCTTGTGTGTTGAGACTCAAATCTATCCTCAAGACCTAGAGCAGGACAGAAAATGAAGCATCGTGTGTGATTTCTCTACAAAAGAGAATAAGGAATACAAAATACATTTTAGAATATCATAGTTATATATATGCTTCTTGCATAGAACATATAAATGGCATAGTAGTTTCTCAATTAATTGGCATCATTGATAAACAAGGCATTATTGAACATACACAACTTTTGTGGAAAATTTAAGCTTTCCTTTGAGTTCTAACACATAAAAAGATAATTATTTTGTTAAAGTCCTTCTAAAATGTACTGTATACTTCCCTATTCTAGCATAGCTTGAAAACCTCCCACATGGGCCTGGGCCTCAAGAGCTCACAGACTGGTTTGGGATACAAACCTGTAAACAATTCAGCTGAAGAGGGTGTATACTAAATCCTGAGGGATATGAGAGGAGGAATTAGCTTTGCCTGGAAGATACAATAAGTAAAAATATATCTCTTTTTACAATGAGTAAAAAAAATAAATCTCATTTTACAATAAGTAAAAATAAAATAACTTTAACATAGTCCCTGGCAATAAAACATTTAAAATATTCAGCATCTATCAAAAGTCACTGCCAAACAGTAATCACTTTAAGCGAGCAACTCCTACAGTGGTTCAATGTGAGCTTATGTGGTCATTTAATGATCCATCATTTGGCTTCCTGGAGGTGTATGCAATGAGAGCTGCCTTCCCGTAAAAAAGATAGCAAGCTGATTTACTAGGCTTAATATAGACTTAAGTGGGGCTTGATATTTTTCTGTCATGTATATACATCTTTCTGGATCTTTATAACATTGTTGTAAGTAAAATTACCATTCATTTTCCTTTGAGGTGGAAAAACGAAGCCCAGAGAGGTTAAATTGCTTCCCAAGGTAACATAGCTGGCTTGTATCTAAATCAGAACCTGAATTCAGGTCTCTTGACTGCTGGCACAGTCTCTTTCTAGGATAAGGTGCTTCTCCTATATAACTTGCCCTGGTTAAAATGTCTGCTTATTCTTCCCTGTATCTACTAAAAGTAGGAAGCACTTTTTGTGCTTGCATTTTATATACCATATTGCATCTCAAGGAGTAGGGTGGCATGCCATTGTTCAGTTCCATTCCACCAGCTCACCTAATTAGAAGACCTCCTAATTCATTCATTCAACTAAATATATTTGAGTATCTACTACATGCTGAGCACTAGATAATCTAGAGACACTGTGAAGAGTACCCTCCCCTCAAAAAACAAACAAAACAACAAATACCTTATATTCCAGGAGGAATTCCAGACACATATACAACCATATGTGTACATAGGCAGGCTGTGGCAAACAGAGGCACACAAAAATACTAAGGAAGCACAAAGGGAGATCGATTCTAACTGGTGAGGCAAAAAGATGATGAGAGAGTACCTTGGAACACTTCGTGGAGGCCATGACATTTCAGTTAGACTTTCACAACTGAGTATTTTGTGTAGTTCTGGATTAGTCTGCTATTGCTGCAATGATGTGGTATAACAAAAAAAATCCCAAAATATCAGTGGCTTATTATAGAAAACTATAATAACTGTTTCTTGCCTATAAGTCTGTGGGTCTCTGGGGAAGCTCTGCCTTAAGCTACAGGTTAGGTTCAGGTAGCTCCATGTCTCTCTCATTTTGGGACCCAGACAGACTGAAGGAGCAAGAGCTATTTGTTGAAAACATGATCTTCTAATGGTGTAGGGCAAAGGCATCAGAGAGGATACCCATTTCTTTCTTTTTTTTTTTATGTTTATTTTTGAGAGAGTTCAAGCAGGGGAGGGGCAGAGAGAGGGGGAAAGAGGATCTGAAGCAAGCTCTGTGCTAACAGCAGCAAGTCCGACATGGGGCTCGAACTCACAAACTGGGAGATCATGACCTGAGCTGAAGTCGGATCCTCAAACGACTGAGCCACCCAGGTGCCCCGAGGATACACATCTCTTCATGGGAGAAACATGAAATTCTCTCTAGCCTCTACTCGGAACTGGAACACTATCACTTTACCCATATTCCACTGTTCACAGTAAGTCACATGGCCAAAGTCAAAGTCAATGGATGGAGTAGGGAGTATACCTTGGCCACAGGGAAGCTGAGGAAAGGGCAGTGAGTGAAGGAAAAATTGTTAACAAATAATGCAACCTACCACATGTTCATACCATTTCTTGGGCTTTATCTACCTAATATAAATAAAGGCAAGAAACAACAAAACAAGCAAATAAAAATGCCCTTCTTTCTCTTGACCTCCTGTCCATTCCCAGTGGAATAGTGGCCATGTTGGAAGAGGGATGAGGGAGGTATTGTACGGCAGCAGCATTTTGTTACACTGTGGTGACTTTCACCTGCACAACAGCTACCCTAACAAGGAGAAACCCTGTCCATCTCTCACTTTTGGGCTCTCTAGCACCTGGCACGATGCTGGCACACAGAGAGTACCCACAATGTATTTGTCAAATGAATGGATCAGCAAAAGAACAAAACTGTCATGTTTACTGTTTTGATCACCCTGACCCTAGACTGTGGTTCTGTTTTATTGACAGCTGATACATGTAAAACCTCAGTCAATAAATACTAATATATTCATATATTATATGTATTCATATATATTCATTATATTAATACTATGTAGTCATTAAAAGTGATGTTGTAGAAGAATATGTAATGACTCTATGTTTTGGTAAAATAGATCACATCTATATTTAAGTGGCTCTCATTTTCTTTTTTTTGCTCGTTTTCATTTTCTAAAGTTTCTACAATAAGCACACATTTATTTTGTATAAACTTATTTCTAAAATAAAAATTAATGTCCTGAATCTCATATGAACAACATACTCTAATTTTTGATTATTTAGTCTGAAAAAGCACCACTGTTTGTCATGTAACATCTGTACTTTTGCCCTTATGCTAAGATGTTCTAAGAAGGGAATCCAAGGATGGTAGTCAGTCAATTGAGCTTTGAGTTGAGTCTCTGTTTACATAAGAGAAATTTAAAAATTAGCCCAAAGTTAGTTACTTTTAGGCTTTTTGAAAAACAGTTAATAGTTGTTTGCTATCTTAGTGATATGACTGGGGACTGAGGAGGCCTGGGCCAGGCTCTGCAACCAGTCAATCATAGTAATATTGGACAAATCACCCAACTGTTTGAAACTAAGTTTTCTCCAAGGGAAAGTGAAGTTGATTCCTGCAGTGCATTAGGTTAGGTGGGTACAAATAGACCCTTGTTTAATGATAATGTTGTTCTCATGAAGTAACAGAGTGGAAAAAGCTATTGATTTTACTCTTATACAGAGAGGACTGCATTCTATTCCAACTAAAAACAGCATGCTATGCAATTCTTGATCTCAAGGTTGTAAGTTCAAGCCCTGTGTTGAGTGTAGAGATTACTTAAAAATCAAATCTCTGAAAAATAATAAGAAAATAAACTGTGTGCTAATACTGAGGATTAGTATTACTCATTCATCACTGATTAAATTCTGTATTACTTGGGATAATGCTAGCTACTCTAACAAATAGACCAAAAATATATGACCCAAAGAGAATATAAATTTACTTTTCATTCATGTGTATAATTAATAGTCTATAGTATTTCTGGCCAGCAGGCAACTCTCTTCCATGTAGTAATTCAGGGATCCAATTCCTTCCATTTTGTAGTCTTGCTCTCCTCTAGAGCACTGTTGTTATCTGCACTGATCGTAGAAGGGAAAAGAGAGTAAGGAGGAGGATATAACCCATTTCTTAAAAACCTTGGTCCAGAAATAGCACGTGTCACTTCTGCTTGCATCCCACCAGCTACAAGTCAGTCAGATGGCTGTACCTGGTTGCAAGTGAGGTGGGAAATGCCGAGGAGTTTCGTGTCCAAGGAGAAGAGGAAGGAGATCGGGGTAAATAACTTGCAGTCTCTCCCACACATGCCTATTATATACCAGGCCCAGCACAACTCAATGAGGACACTTAGATAAATAAGATACTTCTCCTGCCCTAGAGGAACTCCCCATCTAGTGGGTGAGACTACACTACAGGTACAGATAATTATGGTGTAGTGTAGAATGTACTATCTACACTACACTGAATGAGAGCAAAGCAATGAAGGCAAGCCAGTGAGAACGTTGTACACATGTAAGGGGAGCAAGTAACTCTGCCTGTAATGAAAGGGGATCATGATAGATCTCAATAATGCTAGTTCCATGAATGTTTCCTGAGCAACTATGAAGAGCCAGACACCTATTCAGTGCAGGTTGCTGTAGATACAGATACACTCCCAGCCCTCAGGGGAGATGGATATACAAGCAAATAAGTTCAAATAAATAATTATGCACATAAAGGAAATGGGAGAAGTATAGTCTGCATGCGTGGTGGGTCAAATGCTCTGGATTTGGAGTCAGGCATAGTCGGGCTTAAACTCTAGCTTTAATGCTGTCAGAGTCACTGTGTAATTCTGGGTGAGTTTTCCAACCTCTCTGAGCCTTTGTTCCTCATTTTAAAACAAAAATAACAACTCCAGGTACAGGAGTATATAGTTTCAGGAGCCAGAAAGCCTGGCTTTTCTACATACTAACTTTGTGATCTCAGAAATTGATTTAACCATTCTGGACTTTAGTATCTTAATCTTTAGAAAAGGGTGGTAAGGGGCACCTGGGTGGCTCAGTTGGTTAAGTGTCAGACTTTGGCTCAGGTCATGATCTTGTGGTTGGCGGGTTTGAGCCTTGCATCAGGCTATGTGCTGACAGCTTGGAGCCTGAAGCCTGCTTGGGATTCTGAGTCTTTCTCTCTCTCTCTGCCCCTCCCCTACTCATACTTTTGTTCTTCCTCTCTCTTTCTCTCTCAAAAATAAATAACATTAAAAAATTAGAATGAGGTGATTAATAGTACCAAATACAGTGGTAAGTATTTGTGAATTCAGAGAACGAAAGTGCCTGATACATGAAGATTGCTCAATAAGTGTTAGGTCTCGTCACTACCTACCTCACAGTTTGAAATGGACACTACGGGCACCTGCGTGGCTCAGTTGGTCAAGGGTCTGACTCTTGGTTTCAGTTCAGGTCGTGATCTCATGGTTCTATGAGTTCGAATCCTGCATTGGGCTCTGTGCTGACAATGCAGAGCCTGCTTGGGATTCTCTCTCTTCCCCTCTCTCTGCCCCTCCCCTGTTCACGCTGTGTCTCTCAAAAATAAATAAATGAAAGAAAGAAAGAAAGAAAGAAAGAAAGAAAGAAAGAAAGAAAGAAAGAAAGAAAGAAAGAAAGAAAGAAAGAAAGAAAGAAAGAAAGAAAGAAAGAAAGAGAGAGAGAGACACTAAATGAGATAATGTTAGCACTTGGCAAACATTAAGTATTCAATCAATGGTCACAATTATTATTATAAGTAATGAGCTGGAGGCGGGATGACCACAGTGTCCTAAAAAGAAGCTGCTGAGAAGCCAGATGGAACAGAATGGTTGAGGCAAGAATCCCTGGCCCACAGGTTTATTCTCCATCCATCCTAAGACAGAGGAAGCAACAAAGGCCTGTGACGTTCGGAAAGACAGTGCTTTCAGTTTCAGGTAGAAGGCTATTCATTTTCTTATTTGCCTTCTCTGCCTTTTCCATTGGTGAGGATACTGAGAATATGCCATAAAATTTAGGCGAAGGATGGAAAGCATAAATAACTTGCTCCAGTAATGCAGGAGGAAAGTCTCCCTAAACACAGCATTCATTGGTAAAAGTTTCCAGAACCTTCCAAAATTCTGTCTCCTTTTATAGCATCCCGCAAGTCCAAAGTAATGAAATAAAGGCATGGTAATAGGTAAACACAATTACAGCACCCGGATAGCTCCTTGGCAGGCAGGGGGTGTTTGAGAGCATTGGCTGGGGTCTCATTTTCCATAATCGAGCCCAGCCCTGCTGTGATCACTATAGTATTATGACCTATGGGGCAAAGACGGTACCATACGTGATATTTCATTTTTGGGTAGCTGGGGGTAGTAATGAACCAGTTGCAGTCAAGTGAATTAATCTCCCCAGCTATTCAAAAACGAAACTTCATGTACAGCAATTTGTTCTTCATTGCCTTTCCCCCACTGTAGCCTTTTCAAATTACTCTTCCTACAGAAGAATGGAGAGAAAGAAAAAGAAAACTCAATGAAAAAAAACATTTTAACCTTTGCTAAATGTTGATATCTTTCCTGATCGTCGATAATAATGGCAAACGCACCCCATAGATATGCAGCTTAGAGTTCACACTGGTTCTATTAGCCTCATACCTGATTATGAATCTTAAAAAGTAGAATAAATATGCGAAGAGCTGGTATCACATAGACTCCAGAGCCAATTTCATACAGTTTAAATTATCAATCGGTATTTATCCAAACTCCAAGGAGCACCCTAATCAATCTCACTCAGTAGAATCACTCAAACAATTATTGTGCATTTAATAAATAGAAGTTAATGATTAAAAACACATTATTGAGAATGAAAGACTCTGGCATAGGTAGGTATAGACATATAACACAGCTGTTAATCCTCCATAAATTTGTTTTTAATAACACTGATGTTTTGGTTGCATATAATAACTATTTCATTAAATCTAAATTAAATGCATGGTTAAGCATATTTAAAACATGTAATGTGTTGCTAGCGTATTTCATTTTATGTTTTCACACAGTTCTAATAATTTTCCAAATTCAAATTGACTAGGTGTAGGGAAATCCCTGGTCATTGATATGATACCTTCCTTCTGATATCATTAAGGGCTCCAGAAATTTAATATCTCTGAGTTCTAAACACATCACTAGTCAATCAGTGTGCGGGAAAGACAATGTGTTTATCTGCTGGAAAGAAATGCTCATGGACCCAATCAAAGGGGGAAAAAATGCTTTTAAATAATAGTAAAATATGCATTTTGCTTTTTAAAAAAATAAAGCAAAGAATCTAATACTAAATAAGCTATCTTGGAATAACAATCCAGAGTGCGTTGTTGTGCATGGTTTTTCATTTATGGATAGCAGGAGACATTAATATACTTGCCTATGGCTTGTGCATTACTATTCCCAGCTATGCAGAAATGGAACGTGATTTACAGCAACACATTCTTTGTTGCTGTTCCAACATACCTATTGTCTTCCCTGCATTCTGACTGGCTGGCTGGCTGAGAGAAGGGATGGTGCTGGACTGCACTCAATCATTATGGATGTCTACAAATAGAGTAGGTGTATGTGAACTGGGATTTTTCAGCTTTGTATACCCAGCAAGCCAATCAGAGCACAGAAAGAACAATAGCTGAAGGTTTTACTGCTCTTTAAGTTTCCCACTGATTCCCATTGCGACTGATTATATCACAGAAGTTATATAAAAATCACATTAAATGCCAACTAAATCAAGACTTTTCATATCTTTTTTTCAAAGCAATGAAATTCAGGACAAACACTATACTATGCATGAAGATCACCACCTAGAGATCTAAACTCTTCATTCCAGACGTCGTATTTGAAAATGGAACTAGAGAAAAGTGTAGTTTATTCATTTTGTTATTTTCTGTGGTGCTTGCACTGCTGTTTTGAAAGCCCACCATAGGAGAGCTCAATTAAGAGCCTTCATAATTTTCACCAGTTAACTTTGATTAAATAGGCTGTCTTGGAAGGGCATTCAGTAAATTTAGGCTATAAATTACCTGCATTGAGTTTTCAGCTTTGAAATTCTGAAATATTAGGGCATGGACAGGCCATTTCTTTCAGACGGCTTGTGCTTTACCAGCTGATTTGGAATAGATGTACTTCATTTTATCAGAGCAAAGCACAGAGGCAAAAACTTCCTTCTGTGGGTTGGAACAACAGGTCCCTTGCAGCGTAGGTGGGTACAAAAGATACTCCTCTCCCTACCGTCAGCTGTATTAATACCAGTGTGGGCTTGGAGGTTCCCTTTAGCCACATTCCTTTAATTTACTCAGTGTTAGTTGGCTTTCCAGGTCATGTTAGTTTCCAAAGATTAGAGAAAGGGTGATGAGAAGAACAGGTTCTCCCCGACATGCTGCTTCTTAGCCAAGAACAAAATTCTTTACAAATAAGCAAACTCTTCAGTGCCGAGCAAATGGGGAAACCACACCTGTTTCAAGTACGACCAGCAAACTGAGGAGTTGAACCCATTCATGGAGATGGTTGGCCAGTAGATGCTCATCTCACTCCTTCTTTCATTGTAGTTTTAAGGATGAGGCTGAAAATCCAGTAATATTTGCAAATATCTACACTGTAAATTCTATGGAGCATAGTGGTGATGAGTTTTCGTTTCCTGCTACATGACCTCAGGCAAGTTATATTGTCCTCAGAAACTCAGTTTTCCTTATCTGGGAAATGGAATTAATAACAATATTCACTTCATGACGTTTTTCTATAGATTCAATGAGATAGTGCATGTAAGGCAATGAATAGTACAGAGCCTGGCATGTGTAATCATCAATAAATGTTAGGTCTCAATACTATTAACGTTTCACTCGCATGTATTTACATTGTTTAAAACATGTATGTTCACTCCTCTTTCCCAGTCTGACTTATTTCACATAGCATAATACCCTCTAGACCCAACCACGTTGTTGCAAAAGGCATATCACCCTTTTTTATGGCTGTGTAATATAATTACACTACATGTGGAGTCTCAAAAAACAACAACAACAACACACAAACAAGTAAACAAATAAACAAAAAGCAGAATCAGACCTGTAAATACAGAGAATAAACTGACGGTTGCCAGAGGGGAGGGGATTGGAGGGATGGGCAAAATGGGTAAAGGTGAGTAGGAGATTCAGGCTTCAAGTTATGGAAAGAATACGTGATGGGAATAAAGGCGCAGCATAAGGAAGATGGTTAATGATATTGTAATAGTGTTGTATGGTGATGGATGGTAGTTACACTTGTGTGGAGTCCGGCATAATGTAGAAACCTGTCAAATCACTATGTCGTACAACCGAAACTAATGGAACATTGTGTGTCACCTATGCTCAAAACCAAACCAAACCAAACCAATAATTCTATAAGAACCAGAAAAAAGATGTATGTTTAATAACAACAGCTTATGTGTGTGAGTGCTTCTTTTGACTTTTTAAACCTTTAACATCAGTTAATTAATTTTATCCCAACATCAATTCTGTAAGTTGGATGCTGAATTATTTTATCCTCCCTTGATTGCCAAGAGGGGTAAAATAAAGAGGAATTAAGTGGCTTGCCTAAGGCAGCACTAATGCAAATATTAGAACCTATATCTTGACTCATTTACTTCCATAACATGAGTGGGGTTTCCTCTGCAATGCAGAATTGTTTGCAGGTTTCATTTAAGGATTATGACAGTGGTGAGTGTGGAAATGCATTGGCTAGGGGAAGTGGCAGTATTTATATAGACATGCCAACTTTTGCTTCCAAAAAAAAAAAAAAATAGTGTCAGCAGCATTCACACTTCTGAATATATTAGGTTTGTAAATCCAGGGTGCAAATTGTTTGTAGAATCTCAATTAAAGCCCTTATAATATTGTCATTCGTAATCAGCTCACTATGAAAACAGGGCTTCCAGAGGGCACCAAAATCATTTGAACTTGTGATCTGTGATAGATTTGAATATTCAGATAAGGTCAGCGGTCAGAGCAGAGGCGACAGTTTTGGTCAATAAACAGGTTTAGTGAGACAAAATCTTTTTGTCTACATGGGAATGGCTTAGAGAAATTGGTTCTCAAGGGGGAATCAAAAGATTAAATTCAGCTGCGTTGCCAATTTATTTGCAGGCCAAACAAGTGCGTGATGGAAATCTTTGTGGGGGAGGTGCCCGCCCCGCAAGAAGCCCCTGTTGACAGCGCCAGAGAGGACTCCCAGGCAGCTGTCCAGACTACAGCTGAGACTGAGCTTGACGGAGGCCGAGTGGGTGGGGGGACAGAAAAAGCATCCCAGTGCCAGGCTGAGGCTATCCTACGTTAAGCCAGCCCAAGGGAGGGCGAAATATCTGGGCTGCCCCCCCCCCCCACTTAAAATTGTGCCTTAGCCAGCAGGCCATTACAAATTTCTCCCTGGGAAGACCCACAGGAGACACTTCTCTCTGGTCTCATGCTAGGAAGATTTGTGTTTCTCCCAAGTGCCTCGCTTACCTTCAGAACTCTGCGAGCATTCCACGTTTTTCACACTGTGCTCCCAAAAGCCGTAGTGGTCTTCTGGGCTACTTCAGGAGCTGCTAAGACAGTTGGAAAAAAGAATGAAGGGAGAGAGGAAATGGGCTCTGAGGCCTAGATTCATGCTTCTATCCAGAGCAGCTCTGATGTTACCTGTTTCCTGCATTTGCCTTAGCTTTTATTTGAAGGAAAGATTCAATGGCCAGCAAGAAGGTTTGGAAACCACTGATCTCACATCCAATTGTTAAAATTGCTTCCGTGGCACTTAGAATAAATTCTAACCCAGAGCCGGAATGGCCTGTCTTTGCCTGTCTCTTCAGTCTCATTGTGCACCACTTAGGTTTTTTCTAAATGATCTTCTTTCAGGCCCTGAAGTAAAACACGGTCTTTCCAAGTCTGCGGACTGGAATTCTCCTCTTTGGCTTTCTCTTCACTATGGAATCTGTTGGGTTTATGTTCAGCTACAGACAACGGTGAAACTCAAAGAACAGTGGATTAAACAAGATACATTTGTACATCTCTTGGAGTAGAAAAGTGGGGTAGGGAGCCTAGGGTTCATCTGGCCTCCCCAGAGTGTCATTTTGGTTTCCATGTTTACTCTCCGCCATCCTCAACATATGTCCATCATCTTTGGCTGCTTCTTTAAGTAGTTTCTGGAAGCTGACTCAGTATTTCAATTTATATGTTATTGGGCAGAATTTAGTCATGTGGTCATCTCCAGCTGCAAGGGAAGGTGGAAAACTCATGTTTTATTGGGGGAGCAATGTGCCTAGCTAAAGACTGAAGTTCTATTGTTAATAAAGATTGAAATTCTGTTATTAAGAAAGAAGAGTAGGGGCACTTGGGTGGCTCAGTTGGTTAAGCATTCGACTCTTAGTTTTGGCTCAGGTCATGATCTCACAGTTTGTGAGATCAAGTCCTATATTGGGCTCTGTGCTGACAGCCCTGAGCCTGCTTGGATTCTCTCTGCCTCTCTCTCTCTCTTTTCCAATAAAATAAAATAAAATAAAATAAAATAAAATAAAATAAAATAAAATAAAATAAAATAAAATAAAATAAAACAAAATAAAATAAAATAAATATAAAATAGGGGAAAATGGAAACAAGGAGGCAATTCAGGGAGGACTCAGGTTAAATTTCACTTCCCCTAATCTAAAGTTTGATCTTCCCAAATATTCGCTCTTGGAATGCTATTTTTCCTTTACGGAATTTTCGTAATTTATTACTACATGTCTAATTGAGTTTTTAAAAAATATAATTTATTGTTAAATTGGCTTACTTTTAAAAAATATAATTTATTGTCAAATTGGCTTACTATATGTCTAATTGTTAAAATTTGTCAGCATAGCTGGATGGTAAATTTTCCAAGGGGAAAAATTGAGTCACTTTTTATCCTATGCAGTATAATCAGTGTCCAACGAAGTGCCCTTCATTTAATATGTGAAATAAATATTTGTCATACAAGCAAATGAATGAATAAATTATGTTTTCCTGATTATACCGGTTGCTAGAAAGTTCAGAGCCAAATTTGTGAATTAACTTCAAGAAATGTTCAGGAGTCCCTGGAGGGTGTTTAGGGCACTAAGTTCACACTAGGCTCTCATTTTTTTACTCCTATTTTTGGTTTATTTTAATTTCTTAATTTATTTAGTAAATTTGCTTACATTACATGGATTATGTGTTTTAGAGGCTCATCTTAATTCATTTGGAAATTAAGGAAAAGGGCATACATAAATAAACAGTAAAAGACAGATAAAATTTAAGTCTTCAGCAAGAATGCTATAAACAAAATTTTTTTAAGTGTGGAGAAAAAAAGTCCAACAACAGTAAAAGATAATAGACAGTAGACATCTCTTTCAGCATATTGTTTGATGGTCCCAGTTCTGAGATGCATTAATGTTAGTAAAAAATAATTAACTAGCCATAAAACAGGATGTTGTTTGAAAGTCACTAGTAAGCAGCAGGATCACACTTAGGAAGCTAAGGATGGTTAACCTTTGCCTGGGTTATAAAACGGCCCATTTGAGAACTGTTGCCACTGGGTATATTACCTGGATAGCAATTGGATTATTGAGTGAGAGGTTTTACATGATGTTTAGTATGATGATATATATCTGGTTACAAACTGTTTATGACAAGTGGAAAAGCCAATAAAAGATTAATGCAGATTTAAATAGATTTTTCTTCTTTACTTGAGTCGTGGTTAATTTATGCATCTATAACTCAGTACCTGTATATTTAAAAGAGATGCTAGTTTATTATTTGTAATGAAGACAGACGGCTGTTGCATATGTAAGTGAAATTGTAATGCTGACATAGGAGCTGTTTTTTAACAGGGATTTTCAGTTCACTGAGATTTTTCATTGGAATTTTTATTTGGCACAAACTTTGACAACTGAACCTTAGTTTAGTTTGGCAATGTTACAGATCAAAAGAGAAGTCGCTCTTATGAACTTGCAAGAAATTAAATTGCAAATAAATTCTATTTTCTTGAAATTGCAACTTTCTTTGATTTGTCGTAAAGTACACACCCTAGGGTAATCACTTTTCTTTAGTTTTTTTTTTTTCTTTTTTTTTTTTTTACCTAAAAGTAAGTTTTCCTTATTATCTTTAAGTTGTTTCCCTGATATTCGTTTGAAAGTCTGTGGATAGGGACATCTGTCTCTTAGGCTTCTTTTGCATTTCTCATAGTGCTTAGCACATGTTAGGTACGTGGTAGTGGCTTGATAAAATCTTAGAGTTCAATTGAATTTCTTTGCTTCCTTCCTTCTTCTTTCCTTCCTTCCTTCCTTCCTTCCTTTCTTCCTTCCTTCCTTCCTTCTTTCCTTTTTTTTCCCTTCCCTGCCATTTTTCCTCCCTCCTCCCAAGTCTTCCTCTCTCCCTGCCTCCCTGCTTTCCTTCCTTCAACAAGCATTAACTGAGTAGCTACTTTATTCTGGGCTCCTCATAGGAAATTAGGATATGAAGATGAATTAGATGTGGGTCTCACCTCTTAGGTTAAGTAAAGGTCGAGGAATGGTTATGTCATGATATAGATGATGGTGAAACCGGAACTGAAGTATTCTCTGCCCAGTATGGATGACAGGGTATCACTCTGTGAAGATAAAATAGAGAGATTCATTGAGAAGACACGGACTTTCCCACCATGGATGCTACCTCTTGATGGTTAGTTGAAAGAAGCAATGTAGGGAAAAAGGCCTGTAAACTATAAAGTGCAGTACAAATATATAATTATCATAAATTATGTACATGTCAATCCCCCCACCACGAAATTATTAGCAGGTACCTTATCTTATTCATCTTTGCATCTTCAGCACATTACAGGCATACATATTAAGCACTCAATAAGTACAAGCTTGCGTAAAATATTGATTTATTTTTTACTATTATAATCATCATCACCCATGCGATTTAACTGGTATCTTGTTGTTTTGTTTTATCATGATACCAATTTAAGAAACCCAAGGTTTTTTTTTTAAGTTTTTATTTTAATTCCAGTTAACATACAATGCGATATTAGTTTTAAGTGTACAACATAGTGATTGAGCACTTTTTAAAAAGTTTTTATTTATTTATTTGAGAGAGACAGAGACAGTGTGAGTGGGGAAGGGGCTGAGAGAGAGAGGAGAGAGAGAATCTCAAGCAGGCTCTGAGCTGCCAGCTCAAAGTTGGACGGGGGGCTCGAACTCACGAAATCGTGAGATCATGACCTGAGCCGAAATCAAGAGTTGGACGCTGCAACAACTGAGCCATCCAGGCGCCCCATCAACACTTTTACACCACAAGTGCACTCTTTAATCCCCATCACCTATTTAACCCAAGCCCCCATTCCCCTCATAACCATCCATTTGTTCTCTATAGTTAAGAGTCTGTAAGAAACTCAAAGTTATCCTCAATTTATGAGTGCTGACTACTCGGGGTGCCCAGGGGAACCACCTACAGGGGTTTAGTGAGAGCTCCTTTGCCCTTCACTTGAACCCTAGGTCAGAGATAGAGAAAACAGACCATAAATAAAACACAACAAAACAAATACGAATACAATAGAAACCACTTGTGTTTGACTATATTTGGTCAGAGCTGATGAAAACTATTAGGTCACTTAATTCTGTAATTTCACCTCATTTCAAATTTATGAGCTATTACAGTTTTCCATATAACATCAAGCTTCATTTTATTCACATGGAAAATGGGGCTGTAAAAGGAAAATACCTGCTTTTGTTTTGAATTCTTCAAGGCCCTACAGTCTCGTCACAGGGCTCCTATTTGGCCTCGCTTGATCAGATTATTTTTACTCATATGAACTGTGGACAGGCACAGTAATAGACACTTTACACACACAGTCTGCTTAATTTAATTCTGTAGAAACACTTGTGGGGTTCATATTATTATCGCACCATTTTACAGATGAAAACACCGAGGCTCAGAAAGGCTTACACAGGGTTATCAAGTGCTTTAACTGTATACCTAGAATTGAAATCTCTTGTTCTGAAACCAGATTCAACATCTGAATAAGATTATCAACATTATTTAATATATACTTTTTTGTCTTGTTTTTTTTTTTTTTTTGCTTTCTTATTTCTTATTAAAAATTTCATCTCAACTTTTACTTTGAGTATTTCCAAGCATACAAAGATTTTCAAGGTAAAGTATAACGGGCATCCATATTCCCTCCAAATAAATAAAGAAGTTGTTAACATTTTGCCACATTTGCTCTCTCTCTTCACATGCGCACGTGTGTGCTTACACACACACACCTCTCACTTTTTTTCCTGAGACATTTGAATGTAATTGTGGAGATGATGATGACACTTCATCCCTAAATGTTTCAGCAGGCAACTCTCAGGAGGAAGGACATTCTTTCATTTAACTCACCATAACAACACCATCATCCTAGCTAAAAAAAAAAAAAAATAAGTGACAGAAATTCCATAATATCATTTAACATCCAGCCCATATTAAAATCTCCCCAACTGACCCTAAAATATATTTTATGTCTGTGAAACATGTGTTTGTACCTATTAAGCTATGTTCTCCCTTAGATTTGGCCCTCTGGGGACTTCCAAGGAAACAAGGCCAGAGCCACACCATGGCCAGGTAGGTGATGATGGATTCCTACCTCTTAGTCCAAGAGCCTTCTCCTCTGCTTTCTCCTTTTCCTCTCTCTCCTTCATCTCTTTTTGGCTTTATTGTACTTAATTTTTGAAAGCACCTAAAATATCAAATAATACTTATTCATGAAATGCTACTTGAGATGCTTTTTATGCCTGCATTTAAAAAAATATTATTTTCCTTATAAAAGTCATACATTCTAATTGGAGAAAATTTAGAAAACTCATAAAGTAGAAGAAAATATTCTAAAAATCTGAAAAAAAAAAAAAAGGTGGGGGGTGCCTGGGTGGCTCAGTTGGTTAAGCGGCCGACTTTAGCTCAGGTCGTGATCTCATGTCTGTGAGTTTGAGCCCCGCATCCGGCTCTGTGCTGAGGGCTCAGAGCCTGGAGCCTGCTTCGGATTCTGTGTCTCCCTCCCTCTCTGCCCTTCCCCTGCTCATGCTCTGTCTCTATCTCTCAAAAATAAGTAAATGTTAAAAAACAATTTTTAAAAAATCTATTATATTTTTTCCATCCATACCTAATCACTTATGCATTTCTTTCCAGTTTTTTCTATGTATAGAATGCTTTAAAAACAATTATGATAATATACACATATAATTTAGCACTGTACTTTTTTTCCCTACTAAATTTTGTAACAAACATATTTATTGCATAATTGTTAAGAACATGAGTTTGGAGTTCCCTTGGTGGCTCAGTTGGTTGAGCATCCAACTCTTGATTTTGGTTCAGATCATGATCTCAGGGTCGTGGGATTGAGCCCCACGTCGGGCTCTGAGCATGGAGCCTGCTTAAGATTTTCTCTCCCTCTCTCTCTATCCATCTCCCTCTGGTTGTGCTCTCTCTCTCTCTCTCTCTCAAATAAGTAAATAAAAAAGAACATGGTTACACCACTCACAAAAATAAACTCTAAATAGATGAAGGACCTGAATGTGAGACAGGAAACCATCAAAATCCTAGAGGAGAAAGCAGGAAAAAACCTCTTTGACCTGAGCCGCAACAATTTCCTACGTGACACATCTCCAAAGGTGAGGGAATTTAAAGCAAAAATGAACTACTGGGACCTCATCAAGATAAAAAGCTTCTGCACAGCCAAGGAAACAACCAACATAACTAATAGACAACTGATGGAATGGGAAAGGATAATTGCAAATGACATATTGGATAAAGGACTAGTATCTAAAATCTATAAAGAACTTATCAAACTCCACACCCAAAAAATGAATAATCCAGTGAAGAAATGGGCGGAAGATATGAATAGACACTTCTCCAAAGAGGACATCCAGATGGCCAAGAGACACATGAAATGATGCTCAAAGTCACTCATCATCAGCGAAACACAAATCAAAACCACACTGAGATACCACCTTATACCGGTTCGAGTGGCTAAAATGAAAAAGCAGGAAACTATAGATGTGGTGGGGATGTTGAGAAGCAGGCACCCTCCTACACTGTTGGTGGGAATGCAAACTAGTGCAGCCACTCTGGAAAACGGTGTGGAGTTTCCTCAAAAAAATGAAACTAGAGCTACCCTATGACCCAGCAATAGCACTGCTAGGAATCTACCCAAGAGACACAGGAATGCTGATGCATAAGGGCACATGTACCCCAATGTTCACAGCAGCACTTTCGACAATAGCCAAATCATGGAAACAGACCAAGTGCCCATCAACTGATGAGTGGATAAAGAAGATGTGGTACATATATACAATGGACTACTACGTGGCAATGAGAAAGAATGAAATCTGGCCATGTGTAGCAACATGGATGGAACTGGAGGGTATTATGTTAAGTGAAATAAGTCAGTCAGAAAAAGACAGATACCATACATTTCCATGCATAGGTGGATTTTGAGAGACTTAGCAGAAAACCATGGGGAAGGGGAAGAGGGGAAAGGAAAAAGGGACACAGAGAGGGAGGGAGATAAAACATAAGAGACTCTCGAAGACTAAGAACAAACTGAGGGTGAGGGGGGTGAGGGAGGGGGGAGAGGGGGTGACTGGCATTAAAGAGGGCACGTGTTGGGATGAACACTGGGTGTTATATGTAAACCAATTTGAAAACAAACTATTAAAAAATTAAAAAAATAAAATAAAATTAAAAAAAAAAAAAAGAATATGGGTTTGAAGTCAGATGGTAGGGGTCCAAATCTGATTCTGCCACCTACCATCTGGGTGACCCTGAGTAATCATAGAACTCATTACCCAAATAGGAATCCATGAGAGCGAAAGGGGGTGCTGTTCATAATTAGTTCAAGACATCAGAAACAAGGCAAGACTGTTCCAGAACTTATGGTTACCCCATCTTGGCAAGTTGCCCAATGCTTAAGGCTCAGTTTCCTCATCTAACAAAAGATTATGCCACTCAAAGGAAATAATTGAAAAAGAGCATAGCTTAGTGAGGGTACAATAAATGTTAGCTATTATTTTGGTCTTTATAGACATCATCTTTTATAGTGAGCAATACTCCTCTAGAAGATGAATCACAGGGGGGCTCCTGGATGGGCCAGTTAGTTGAGTGTTAACTCTTTTTTTTTTTTGAGAGAGAGAGAGAGAGAGAGAGAGAGAATGAATGAGAGAAGGGCAAAGAGAGAGGGAGACACAGAATCTGAAGCAGGCTCCAGACACCGAGCTGTCAGCACAGAGCCTGATGTGGGGCTCAAACTCATGAACTGCAAAATCATGACCCGAGCCAAAGTCAGATGCTTAACTGACAGAGCCACCCAGGCGCCCAGAGTGTCTGGCTCTTGATTTCAGCTCAGGTCATGATTACAGGGTCGTGAACTTATCGAGTCCAATGTCAGGCTCTGCGCTGAATGTGGAGCCTGCTTGAGATTCTCTCTCTCTCTCTCTCTCTCTCTCTCTCTCCCCCCCCCCCCCATTGCCCCTGCTTGTGCATGTGCGCACTCTCTTTTTCCCTTTCTTAAAAAAAAAAAAAAAGATGCATCACAGTTCATGTCATATTCAGGGGCATCTTTTTGCAGCTTTTCTTTTCTTTTTTTTTTTTTTTTGAGAGAGAAAGAGACAGAGCATGAGCGGAGGAGGGGCAGAGAGAGAGGGAGACACAGAATCAGAAGCAAGCTCCAGGCTCTGAGCCGCCAGCACAGAGCCCGACGCGGCGCTGGGACTCACAGACCTCGAGATCATGACCTGAGCCGAAGTCAGGTGCTTAACCGACTGAGCCACCCAGGTGCCCCTTTGCAGCTTTTAACAAGCTTCTCCCTCTATTCCTATCTCCAGTTCCTCACACTCCCCACATTCCCCTAATCAACAGATTGAGCCCAGGATCTTGCTCCCCATTGGTCATCACTGAGACTCTTGTGATATACCCACTTGTATAGGGATGGCCTTGGTTTGTCCCCATTTCACAGAGTACCAGTCCTGAGTCTTCAAAATCATACATTTAGAAAATGATGGAGGAGACAGACAAGTGTCCTCTCTTTACCCCCATGCTTATCACAATTTCTGTCTAGTCAGAAGTCTCGTGATAATGACAGTTGCTTCAAAGAAAACCCCACAACAAAGAAGACAAAGGTGAACAACTCTTTCTCAGAGAGAATCACAAAAATTACTACTCTGTACAAAGGCCATCATAAGGAAGGCAAAGGTATAACGGGGTGAGAGATAGATTGGGACTTGGGACTCCCTACTAATCTACTCTTTCCCCTGAAGAAATTAGTTCCAGGGATCCGGAGAACGGAATCTATGTTCAGCACCCAGACCTCTAGGATTAAGCTTTTATACCCCTCGTCCAGTCACCAATGACTTGCCGGGTCCCTCCCTGTCAGAGGAGTTGTCAGTAAGACTTCTCTCTTTTGAAAAAACTACACACAGACTATATGCACACACACATTTATATAACAGATATATAATATCTCTACACACACATATGTACACATGCACATACACATACAATATCTGCACACATCCCACGTAGTACCTTTAACAAATCTTTCTATATTTACAAAATATAAAATCCTAGAGGGCAGAGATGATCTTATAATCATCATCTTATCTCCGTTGCCTGAGCCAAGACATGACCCTGCATATCCTCAATAAATATTTGTCAAATAATGATGCATCAGTGAAGAAAGGAAGGAAAGAACTTTGTCTGAGGATGGACACCTTTACTAGGATCTTCTAGCACGATGATGACCATGGTGCTTTTTATCAGAGAAAACTCTTTGGAAAACAACAGGAGTCAGTGTCCTCTTTTCCCATTGGGATAGACTGTGTTCTACAAATGCCATTCCAAATACAGCACATGGTGCATAACCAATACTAACACATGCCATTTGAAGCTTTAACAAGACAGTCCTCCTTCAAATTTATAACAGTCTATGTTTAAAAACCTGACAAAACCAAAATGTGTTCTCCATAAATTATAGTGGCACCATTCCTGCTGCCGAAGTGAAGGTTGTGTCAGCATTTCCATTATTCCGTGGATCGCTGTGTTTCAGGGCTTTAGTTCTTGGCTATAAAAATGCACCTTGGGTTTAAAACTGGCAAGGAACACCTCAGCCTTGGAACAAGTTTGCTTCACCAAATTTTGAGAGCAAAGCCTATTTATTTATTTCCTCCTTTGTCAATGACTTCAACGAAGAGAAAACATCCATGAATTTCGTTTCCAATTTCATCTCTCCCTTTTTTTTTTAACGACTGATAGTTTCAGATCTTTACTGAACAATGGTAAAGTTTTGGTTTTGGAATTAGGGAAGAAAAAAAATTTAGTAAACCTTCTTTTTAAAGAAAGACATTGTTCTGAAACCAGCCACCCCCTTCCTCCTCATTCTGATTTCATTAAGAAGGGTTAACAATGGTTTTATTTTGACATGGGCAAATCAGATGGTTACGGTTGGTGGTGAAATTTGATTATCTGATTAGGTTAATAACCTCTCAACAACAGACTTTATTCTGTAGCTATTCGTTAGGTATAATTTCCCATTGGCTTCCTGGAGAAATCATTTAGTATAACTTCATACAGTTAATTAAATTTCTTTACTTTCATTTAAGCATGTATTTATTTGTGGTCCCTTGGGCAAGTAACATTTTTTGTATGGTTTTTGCTAGTGTTATCAGAAAGTCAGCTTTTAAAAAGGGAGCTACAACTATTAATTTAGTAACATAAAACATTTAAATGGCTTTAAGGTTCTGATGCTCATTCATACGAGCTATAGCTTCCCCTAAAACCAGAAGTTACTTATCTCAAGTTTTATTGATTCTTCTTGAGTTTTATATGTAGATACATGTGTATACTTTTTTTTAAAGTTTTTTAACTATTTATTTATTTTTGACAGAGAGAAACAGAGTACGAGCAGGAGAGGGGCAGGGAGAGAGAGGGATATACAGAATCGGAACCAGGATCCATTATCTGAGTTGTCAGCACAGAGCCCAACGCAGGGCTCAAACCCACAAACCGTGAGATCATGACCTGAGCCAAAGTCGGACGCTTATCTAACTGAGCCACCCGGGCGCCTCAATGCATGTGTATACTTTCACCTTAATTACATTGTTTGGCTTTTATCACTAAGCCCCTGTGCTACTCAATCACAGGGCAGGGTGGGAAGGGACAGAACTCATCCCCAGCAGTTAAGGAGGACTTCCCTGAAGAGGCAATACCTGAGCAGAACCCTAAAGCATGTTTAGGAGTTAGCTAGGCTTTGGAACAGAAAAATGCATTTTAAATGAAGAAGACAGGAGATACTCTTTTTTCCCCCCCCATGTTTATTTATTTTGAGAGAGAAAGAGAGAGACAGAGCACAAGCAAGGGAGGGGCAGAGAGAGAGAGAGAGAGAGAGAGAGAGAGAGAATCCCAAGCAGGCTCCACACTATTAGCACAGAGCCCGATGTGGGCCTCACACTTGTGAATCATGAGATCATGCCCTGAGCCGAAATCAAGAGCTGGGCGCTTAGCCGACTGAGCCACCCAGGCACTTAACTGGAGATACACTTAAATAAAGAGTGAAAAAAAGTGTCACAAAGTAATTTATTTTCTAGGTTTAAGCAAAACATACAATTTTGAGTTTGAAAAGAATGTGCAAATTCATGGAATGAATATTGTTTTTTAAAATCAGGACTTCTGTGCTACTGAAATCATTATGGAAGCAACAGTGGCAGGTGACCTGGGCCATGCAGGGATTCCTCAGTCTCAGCAGAGAATGTTGCTGCCACTCAAAGTCACCAGGGGCTGAAGGAGCTCCCGCTGAGACCCACATCATCTAACAACACACATGCTTAGAACAGGGAAATGTGCATTTTCAGGAGAGGGAGAGACAAACCTTTTGTTTAGCTAATTGGCATGACAGAGTGTGGGGTACACATGCTCCTGGAAGAAAGGTGTCAGGTGTCTGGGGCCCCAGATCCTCAGCCCAGGGGATCCATCAGAGGAAGTTCTCAGTGGCAGCTATTTTTATCAGGGGAGCGGTGTTAATATTTCCTTTTGCATTTAAATAACAAGAGAAACTGTGCTGAATTGGGAAAAGGTTGCTAGAAGGTTTAAAAGGGACTATATGCAATATATACATGATGTTACAATGTATATAATCATAGTAAAGGAAAGATCTCAAGGTGATTCAGCTATTCAAATCAGGATAACTATAGTGTCCTTAGCACCTATAATGTGCGATGATTTCTCATGCCTGAGTTCTGGAGGGCTGAATAATAAGGGACGGTTGGCAATCACCACCTGGGAAAGGAACCGAGACAACAGATGTAAAAGTTTAGCAGGTGCTCCCCACAAGGGAGGAGAGTCAATGAGAGCTGTGTTCTCTCTGACCAGCACTGATAAGGGCTGACAGCCGCAGGCTGTCTCTGCCGCTCCACCCTGAGAGGTGAGAGGGCCTGAGAAAGGGAGCCAGCTGCTTTCACTTGCTCCCAGGCCTCACCTTCCAGAGTGGCCAAGCCCACTTCTTGAAATAATCAGCTGCCAGGCCTCTGGGGTAGCAGGAAAGGGAGAGGCCTCCTGGCCCCACATGCGACAAGCTGTGTCACTGACCTGACCACTAGGAGGCAGTATCACATTATCTAATCTACGTGGCCTCACCCAGGTGTCTTAGGTAACTTTTAAAAAGAACCTGCTCAGTGTCCAAGAGTAACCCACCACTTTGGCTCATCACAGATAAAAAGTTTGCTCTCAAATTTTGACTCTGCCACTTACTATCTGTAGGATCCTGGGAAAGTCCCTAAACTTTGCGGGCCTCAGTTACCTCATCTGTAGAATGGGGAGAGTGATATCAGGGTTGTTGTGAGAATTAGAAATGATAGCTGGCACTCAACAGGTCCTTGGTAAATAACAGCTATTTTTATGTGTGAAATGGGCCGTCTCACCAATGTTCCTAAACCCTCCCCACCCACACACCACTTGGGTGGATAAAATCCAGTTTGGGCAGCTCAGGGGAAAACAGTTGGAAACATGAGCCCCTGTTAAGAAGCCCCCAGCTGCTCACTTTGGAACACGCTGAAAGAGATGGAGGGAAGCAGCAGGGGGCTCCATGCCAACCCCTGGCAGGACCCTGCCTGAAGAATAGCGATCTCTGCCCTCCTTTGGAAAACAGAATAGTGTGTCCTTAATCCTTTCTGTGGGAGAAGGCATGAGAATTGTGCCCAGAGGAGAATGCGCGTCTTGGGTTCTCTGCTGAGTCTGTGAACAACCAAGGTCTCTCAGGAGTGGAGGAAGGGAATGAGAGACCTTTGAAGAGAAAAACCCAGAGTGTATAGGTGGCCATGTGGCTGCTTCTCCCCCTCAGGTCAGCCGCCTGAGCCTGTCCACACTAGCAGCTGCTGCTCTGCTGTCCAACAAGTGTTAGGGCCCGAAGAGACCAGAAGAGACTCGGCCTAATGGTGCCCACAGATGAATTCTATCTGACCTGTGTTTCCAGACTTTGTTACAGCTAAGGCTCCATATGAGGATCTGGAAGACAGCCTGTGCCTCACTTTGCCTTACAGAATTGTGACTGCTCTTACTGACACAACTGATTTCAAGTCCCAAACCCCAACTATAAAGAAACAAGTAATGCAGTGTTTCATATCTTGGTCTCTGAAGGACAGGAGGTGTCCAGAAGGACAGTGGCATGGAAGGTGAGTGAGCCAGCCCTCCCATCCACTACAGGCACCAACATTTAAGAGATCAGAGATTTCACAGAAAAATCCAGATTTTCAGCTTTTCTCGAAAATGTAGAGGACAGAAAAGCAATGGGCCTTCAGTCTCCTGTCACCAGTCTGCTGGCGCTGCACTGGGCTGTGCCTTTGGACAGGGATTTGCTCCCCTGTGTCCATTGGCCCTACCTGCTTGTCCCCTGAAGCCAATGGGGTTTGAAAACCCCACCTTGGAGACTGTCCCCACCCCCAGACGCTGGAGACTGCCTGGTCTGACTTCCCACCTTAGAGATAAAAAAAGGAAGGCCAGGTGAAGGGACTAGCTCTGAGTCTCAGGGCCCAAAGATGGCAAAGGGGAGTATGGAGGTCATGCTTCCAAATCCCTGGTGCCCTGCTGTTTCCCCATGTTGTTCTGCCTTCACTCGATGTAATAGAAACCCTGGCCCACGTGGGAGACCGAGTGTAGAACCGAATGCACCTTGTTTCCCCATCAAGCTTGGCAAGACTAACCTCTGGAATGGCTACGCAATATCCAATCGGTGGTCCTGAGTTTTCAAACAACAGTTTAATTATGTTCTTTATTCTCTGGTTTAAAAGACAGGGAAGAGTGTAACATATTCCCCACAAAACCATTAACATTTACGAAAAAAGTTTTAATGCTATCAGGAAAATTAGGCTCTCTAGAATGATGCACTCCCTGAGAGCTTCGGATGGCCAAGGTTTGACTAAAATTACACGTATCCGGAGAGCACCTTTAACTTACCCAAAGCATCTTCATGGGTAGCAGTGAATCTTTTTTATTTTTTTATTTTTGTGTTCAAATCCTGTAATTGTCCTTCAAATGAGATCTTACTTGAAAACCCAATGTATAAAAGAGATCTAAGCAGACCATTCTGGGTGACGCTGGGCTGGGGGATTTTGGATCCTGCCCATGCACCCTGTCTCTTGCTTCCCTACCCACCAATACCCACCCTCGGAGGCCCTGTCACCCAGCCAGGCCAGGGCTCCTTAATGTTTGCTCTCTCTCGTCAGTTACAGAATTACCAGGGATGCTGGGTAAAGTGCAGATTCCCAACCGCATACTGACACACTGATTCTGAATCTCTTAGCGGAGGCCAGGGAACCTGCATTTTAACGACTGCCCTTGGGGTGATTTTTTTGCCCACTGAAGCTTGGGAAACTCCATCCTGGGGTTCCAGGGAACACCATTTGTAAATGCACTCATTCTCTTTGTATTAGTCCCATGACAGGTTGAGCAGGTGTTGCCTTGATTTTACAGCTGACATTAGACTTGCCCAAGGTTGCACACCAGCCCCACATTCTTTCATCAGATAGTCCTTTGTGTACGGACAGGGTTGAGGTAAGCACCTGTGGTGAAGTGAGTCCAGGTCCACATTCAGTCGAGGGTGGTAACTCCTCCCTCCCTGGCAAGGCCACTAACTTGTCTCCAGCCTTTACCCTGCCCTTCTCAGGGAAAAGGAGATGTATTATACAAAGGATGAGGCATGTCAGCCAGATGGCTTGGGACTTGAATTCTGACCCTTCTGTTTACCAGTCAAAGGCTCAGTTGTTAGGATTGGAAAGGACTGTAAATGGCCCTGCAGGGTGCCTAACACCCAGTGCTTAATAAAACGGGAGCTGTTATTGCTGCTGCTCTTAAAGGGTGACCTCCTGCGCAGAGGGGCCCACTGAGACAGTCACCTCTAGCATTGCTCTGGGTCAGAGCATGTGTGAGCAGACTGGGTCGTCCCCAGCAGCAAGGCCTCGCCTGCTGGCAGTATAAACACTCGGTGGGACGCCTGGTGTCCTGCCAACCGGCACCTCCCCGGTCTAGAGCGCAGTTTTCTAGAAGGGGCCGTCTCCGAGAACCAAAGAGGGATTAGTTTTCCTCTGGTGGTTTCAACCTCCACCCTCCCCCAGGGAGACCTTTGTTTTGTAGATGGCTCTTTTCCCTCGAAGCATCTTCAGGCGGAACCTCTGTTGCCTGTTGAAAGAGCTTTTCCAGCGGGAAGGGAAACCCCAATGCCTCTGTGTGGCCCCGGGCAGCAGAGTCAGTGGGACCCAGGTTCACGCCTGTCTTTCTACTTTCCCTAATCCCCTCTGGGGAGGTGGTCCAGCCCCTGCCCCGTGGTCCCTAGCAGGATGCTAACTATGAAGGGCTCAGGGCAACGGTCCACGCAGCGTCTACAGCCCCATCCATGGCCACACTCCTTGCAATTGCATCCTCACTAGTTCAGAGCAGTGCAGAAACCTTTCGTTTGGACAGCATGGGCTGCAGGACAGGTGTCTGGGTCTGAGACCTGGTCAGAAGATGTCTAAGATAGCAGTGCTCTGAGAGTGGGCCACTCCCAGACTTTAGAGACATTTGGGCCAGTGGGAACCTGAGAGAAAAGCCATCTCTTGAAAATGGGGGGCCTTCTGGCTACCTGTCAGAGAGGGCCTGACACGAAGGAGGAGAGAAAAAAGGAGGATAACCCTGAGTGCCTCTTTGTCCCCCTGAGTGTCCCCCTTGTGGGGGGCAAGCTTGTTCCTGTAACAGGAAACTGACCAGGCACTACCTCACTCCGTCTGGAGGAGTGTTGCCTGGCACCTGTTGGGATCACCTCTCCAGTCCTCTACCCTCACATGTACCCACTGCTTCCCTCGTCAAATCTCCAGTAGTGCCCTTTCTCTTCTCTCTGTCACCTCCACCTTCCTTTTTCTTGAGACCTCAACCCATTCACTGAATTCAGCCTCTGGGGTGACTCCACAGAGAGATAAAGCCCTCTCTTGTCCCTGCTCTTAACCTCATGCCTGTTCCTAGCACTCTTCCAAGTTATAGCCTGTTTACATTGTTTTGGACCTCTTTTTATGTGTGTCTGTTGATCATCCTAGACTGAACTTCTCGCCTCATTATTTCCGTATTTCCAGTGTCTCCTGGCACACAGTAGGAACTTAATATGTTTGATGGATTGTGTGCTTGATGGATGGTCTTGAGGGCAAAGGTGGTGTGGAATTTCAAAAATTTCAAGAAAAGCAAGAGTTGGACATTGATTTTTGTCATGTAAAAATCTGTGTGAACATATTCTTCTATCATTAATACTGGCATCCTAATCTGTTGTTTATAAGTTATTCTCCTCTCCATCTTCATTTTTTTTTTTTTTACAGGCCTGGCAACCAAACCAGGCTAAGTGACTGCTTGTTAAGTAGCAGCCCCAGGATTTGAACCCGGGTTAGTCTGAACCCAGAATCTGAGCAAGTTAGTAACTGCTGCTCTGCTAAACTCTTCTGATTAGATGGTATTTTATGAGAGGTCCAACTGTTCCCAGTTATTCGGAATGATTATATCTTCTTTTAAACAAATCAAGTGCTTGTTGTTGTTGTTAATATGGTAACTCTATGTGACCCTTGGAAAATCCAATCTTGAAAACCCATGTCTGTGGAAATTCCTGACTCTTTGAAGTTAGATGGATGCGGATTCCAGTTGTGGCTTGCAGGTTCTATGATCTCTGGCAAGCCCTTTGCTCCTCAGTCTTTTTATCTATAAAATTGGTACAATAGTACCCCCCTTATTGGACTACAGGCAGGATTTGAGATCATAAAAATAGAACACTTAGAATGTTCTCCATCAATAGCAGCTTTTGTTATTAGGTGCAGGACCCAGATCATTTCTGCAAAAAGTCTCTGGTGAATCCTTTCTCTTTTTTTGAAGTGGCAAGTTTGTGTCTACAGTTTGTGGTCACTGCTTACAAGACAGGCTGCAGAGGAGCCTGGCCACTGGCCCCCAGCTTTTCTGTTAGAGCGTTTTCTCTCCTCTCTAACACGACGGGCTGTGTGAGCCAGAGGCGGGCAAGACCATCATCTTCCACATTTGTCATCAGACTTGATGGATAGTATTCCCAAGTTAATGCCATAAATGCTGTTTGGAAATTACAAGTCCATGCTGCTGGTGGTCCAGCCAAAAAAAAAGAATTAATTTATAATCATGAATATAAATTTCACAGATAGTATTATTGTCATGCAGCGTTTGAGTTATGGTACGTATGGGGAGTGGCTTGTAGAACAGAAAACTATGTCGCTATAACTCAGTGTAATTCCAATGACAATAGTTATATCTATCACTTTGTTGTAAATCAATCGATATCCTGTATTAAGTGAACAGGCCTTACCTCTCCAACTGCACCGGGTGGAGTGTCAGGGAGGGCTCTGAGCTTTGTTGAAGGTGTGGCCAGTGCTGACTCATGTCGATGGGAAGGCAGAAAAGAGATGCTTCCAGAAATTCTTCATGAACTCCAAATGGCTTGGTCACTGGACAACGTGACCCTATCTATAAGCATTAGAAAAATAAATAAACAATATACCCAGGGCTTTAAAGATATGCCTTTTGCTTGCATTTTGTTTAAAAGGACTACTTTCAGAATTGGGAATTATTTACTAATTGCAGACAGGACTCTGATTGAAACAGCATCAATCCCGGAAGAGCCGGTATGCATCTGAAGGCCTCTCTAAATGCCATGAATTAGGTAGTATATCTTTCCTGTTAATCTATATTGGTTCCCTCCCGAAGGCAATTGACCCTGGGGAAAGGTAAAACAGAAAGAATCTGAGTACCACTGAGCCAGCATGTAACTGGCTTTGAAAGTGCACTGCTGGGGAGGAGAATGCGGAAATATCACAGGGAGCAGTAGCTTGAGGAGAAAAGAAGATGGTTTGAAGTCAGTGGAAAGTAATTTTGCCAAGTGCAGAGTTATCTAGTTAACCTATTGTTCAACATAATGAAAAAGCAGGGCTATTCTGGAGTGTGTTACAGTATGTAGTTTGTCAATTACCCAATCAGGGGGCAGTGTTCATTCAGCCAGAATTGAGGGCATTACCCATACTGTTTTATTACTATTAAGCCTCAACTTGGCATATTTTTATATAGACTATAGGGTGTTTAATAGCCATGCAAAACTAGGACTTTCTTCATCCTTTCTGGCCTAAGTCCACTGTCAGTGGGCTACATTAGCTTTTGTCCATGTAATTAGGATATCGCAATATGTAGTATTTAGACTTATAAAGTGATGGTCCCTTAACTTAAAAAAAGATAGGAACCAGTGAACAGTGAGTAAGAAAAATGGCCCAGGAGGTGAGGGTAGCTGCCTACTAAAAATCTAGAAGGCACCTTATGGTCTGTATAAAAAAAACAAAAAACAAAAAAACTGCATTTAAAGTCTGCTGTAAACATCCTGAAATCATTGTTGCACTATATGCTAACTTGGATATAAATTAAAAAATAAATTAAAAAAATAAAGTCTGCTGTAAACACCTAAAAATCTCCTTCGCCACCATGACGTCCCTGCATTTAATAGAATTGAGAGAGTATTTTAAAAGCCTCTTAGGAAAAAACTACGTTAAATCACGTTAGCATATAAGCAGCTTAAAATCATCATTATTTTAAAATGTAGCTTAAAATTTTTATTTTTAATTTAGGAAGTTCTTATTAAGGTTGGTCAACCGTCTCATTTATAAACATCATCCCAGAGCATACTTAACATACAACTGGTGTTAATTACTGGGAGTTCTACATGCTATTATAAATTTAAAAATGCATATAATCTGAATTCTTCTGGTTTGAAGAACATGATAGAAATTTCCACAATAAAGCATTTCTCCCCTTGTGCCTGTGGTAGGCTGTTCAGTGGTGTCAAATATTTTTTGACTTTGATAAAAGTGTACTGAGGGTCAAGATCATCTCTTAATAGTTCACACTTCTATTTAATAACCTGCCTCTGTGTCAAAAGACACCCCCATCCTATTGCAGTTCCGCGAAGTATTATGCACTGCCATCCCGTCTCTGGATGCTCATCAGCCATGTCCATGTTATTCCATATTCGGTCCATTCCAGAGAAAGGCTAAAGGAGACAGAGGGTACGGATCTTGTTAGGTGCAGCCTCTGACACTATCACTATCAATTGTCTTTTGCTGGGGCTGATCATCACCTCAATTATCTAGTGTCCAGCCTACCTGATAGGTTTTTGCAAACTATAACTCTTCTGTCGATGAGCATGGAATAATGACAGCCAGGGGCAAATGGACAGAATACAAAAGAGATAAACCCAGAAGTAAAATACATAAGTCTATCTCTGCAGACAGACATACAATATGTTTTTGGTACTAAACAATTCAACATAATATATAACCCGTGGTTTCTTTGCAGACTTATTGAAATTATGCTAATATGCTAAGTAAATTAGACAGAACTGTTGGCTTAAATATTTTCCCCATTTTATCTTTTCAATGCAAATATACTAAATATTTAAAAATATTGCAATATGCCAAGTGAACATAAATATATAGAATTTTTCCTCAAATCATTACATTTGCAATTTATAGTAAAAACAATTTTAAAGTTAAATAGGGATCCCTTATTTAAGGGAAGATATATTTTTCTAAATTGAAAATCATGAATCAAGGAGAAAAGTAGAATACACTGGTAAAGTGTGCTGAGGCATTATAGCACTACATATTTTTAGCCATACACAATTCCACATAACATGAGAAAATAGATTTTAGTACAATATTAATTGAAGTTTTGCCAGTGTGTGGTTCAGGAGGTTAATTTGCAAAGAATACATAACCAATATATTTATAGCATTTAAATAAATTAAAATTACACTTCACACATCAATAACGCAGCTGTTAAATAATATTTTTATTCTATGTAAATCCTATCCATTCATCTCGGTTGTATAATAAATGACCATAATTACAGCGCTTCATTGGGAGGAAGGTCATTGGTAATCCTGTAATTCCTCATTGGTGTAAAGAGAGAAAACAGAACTGTTTGTGATGAATGTATTCAACCTTTTGCATACTTTGGTACTTTGGACCATGCATTAAAATGAGGTCAGAAATTAAGTTCTTCACTTCCACAGCATTTTTAATCTGCTGTGTTGATTTTTTTTCTGGTAACTAAAGCCTTCTTGAAGTGCTTCCCTGGCTATTTCTTTTCCTTCTGGAAGCAGATGTGTTTGTGTGTGTGTGTGTGTGTGTGTGTGTGTAACACATGTATATAACACATGTGTATACTAAAGAGCATGTCTGCTAAATTCACACTGTCCTTATGTCACATAAACCCATCTCGGAAATCTTTTCTGTAGAAATAATCTTAATTTTCAATGTTTCATTTTACTTATAAGGGGAACCATGGTCTTCGCATTCCCCTCCACGGTGGCATTTTAAACGTGAACTAAAGTTCTCAGCCTCGTTTCTAGATGAGCTCTTCCCTTGGCAGATCTCTATTTTCAGGTCACCAGGGAAGGCATTGAGTGAATTTTTTTCCCTTGAAGAATCTCTAACTCTAACCTGGAAGATCTTTAGCTAACCTGGTTCCTATTCCTATTAAATGCAAGGATGAAACCTGTTTTTCCTAGAGGAACTAAAGATACATAGAAACGAATGTGAATGTTAAAAGTAATGGACCAGTGACAAACAAATTACAAAGAAGATAACAAATTAAGACATTAACAAAGATAGCTATGGTTTAAATTATCTGTATCCCCTGGTTCCTTCTAACCCTAGAGGCTGGTGCATTTTCTGTCCTTTCCAGGAGCAGACAAGGTTTGGGCTTTGCATATGGAAATAAGGACAAATGACTGTTAATTCCTAATGAGAAAAATATCAGTGAGCACGATTCCCTATGTGTGCCATAAGGGCTTGTAATTGAAAGGTCTTCGGAAAAAAGGGTTCCAAGCAGAGGGAATTCCTTTTAATGAAGCTTGGATTTAGTCCCATTATTCTAATAAAGTGTAATCAATTGGTGCCGACAATCTGAAGGCCTAGTTCAACCTCTGATTAGATCTTGGTTGTTTTTAAGGCGACAGGCATGAGGAAGGGAAACACGAGTTAATAGGCTTTTGGGTCAGTGATCCACACTTCCTGAAGTGAGCTGGGAGTTTTGAAGGAGGGCAATTTGGGAGCTGTCTTAGCATAAATCTAAAGCAAGGCTCTGGCTGTCCAGAGGGAACCAGGCCCTCAGCATTCCTCAAGACATGCTTCGAGCCGATTCTACTCTTAATCCAATTTACTCAGCCAAATAAGTCCCACTGCTTCAGCTTGCCAACAAATTAAAATCCAGCTTCATAAAAACACCTTGAATTTGGAAGGTATTGGCTGGCCCACTAGACTTGAAACTTCATTTATTCTGGCTAACTTCTCAATTATCTTCCCAGCAGTGGAGATGTGTAAAAGTGCAAAAATCAATAGGGTTCTATTCCCATTCTATTGGAAAGGGAAAAATTAATGAGATAGGACACTCTCTTAATCAGAAATAAATGTTTTAATTCAGATAATGACATAGTTTTCCCTCGCTGAAGGATGACAAATGCTGGGCTGCGCCCCCAGCAGAAGCAGTTTCAATTTTATTGTAAATATAAAAGGTATTGATCGGTGAGATGTACAAACCCCATTGCTTACAAAAGCCATTCAGGGGGACTGGGAAAACTATTAAGCACTGGGTCAGAAATCAATAAACAACACTGAAATGTAGCAGAGGTCGCCCTAGGCTTTGTGGCATCTTTGAAAGCCAAGTGGCAGGAATAGTGACAGAAATGTCTCTTGTGGAGCAATGTTGGGGATGAAGAGGGTCAGATGTTTAATCTCTTCTGTGGTTTGACAGGTCCTGGGAACGGAACAAATGCAGTCTTTCATGGCTGTCTTTGATTTAAATACATGCTGATTCATCCCCTTGCTGACAACTGTATTTATTGGTTTTGGGGCACCTACATGCATTGGCAGGGAAGAGCCATATTCTGGGCATATTCTGGAGGCAGACTAGTTGTGTTTATGCAAATGAGCCACACCTTGATTCATCCTCTCTCTTCTCATGAAAAAAAACACACACCTAAACTTCTTTTAAACACACAATAGATGGGAGTACAGTCTACCAGAACGAACCTCATATTAGAGCAATTATAGGGCAGATGATAGAGCATGAAGTATTTTTTGTAACAGCTGACTAACTGTAATATTTCTCCTTTTGGGCTTTTAATTTTAACAGTTACTTTAAATTCAAATGTAGTTTAGGCTCCCTTTTCTGAAGTCCTTTATCATGGGTTAATATATTCCACAGTGTCCAGAACACCCTCCTTTCATACGTGTTATTTGGGGACAAAGAGATTATAAATTTATCATTATCTTCCTCCCAACCCGCCCTCCTCCCCTGCCATCCCTCTATGTGGTTTTGAAGCTGAAAGATTAACCCAGATTAGAGATCATCTTTATGTTTTGAATGGAATTGAGTTGAATCTTTAAATAACATCAGAATAGTCATTGAACTAAAACACACATTTTATTGCTGAAAATGCTGGCCAAGAAATCCCCACAGTGGAGAAAAATTACATAAGGGAAGAGATTCCATGCATGTAGGTGGAATCCAATTTTTCTAATAAGACATTGATTTGAAAGGTTTAAAGCTGAGTATTGAAACTTTTAACAACATCATTTCAGAAGCAGAGACAAAGTCTTCCCTCCCCCAAAAGGCCCGAGCTGAGCCTTGTGTTACTGGAGACTCTGCTCCTCTCTTGACACGGGTATGATTATGAGATTGGTGAGGGTCAGGCTGCCCATCAGTAGGTGAAGTGTTCAGCTGCTGAGGATTTGAGTTTCATCTCACCTCAGATATTATGTCAGTTTCATGTCATTTTCATCCCCGGGAATGATTTGAGAGCGCTCCTTGTCCCCTGTTATTGCGGTCACTTGACCTCAGATGTAACTTCTGTCGAATACCATCATTTTAACAAAGTCAGGAGTTGCACATCCCTAGCCGGAGTTGACCTTTCCAGCCTGCCGCTCCCCAATTGGCTCTGACGGCAGATTTTACTGCCCCCTCCATTCCCAACAAATGAATGTTAAGGCCTCAATGAATTGGTTCACATTGGAAGTTATAGTTTTTCATCGCCATGAACATTTTTAAAATTGGATCCCCCTCCCCTCTTTGTATTTGGCCTGTAGTAGTGGTATTTTTCTTTTTGCATTTGGATGCTCAAACATAGAAAACGACTTTCTGCTTAAAAACAATATTCTGGCCCCCAGATGGCAATTCTACATTTGTCATCTAAAACACACCTTGAGTTCTTGTCTGGGAGATGCGTTCCCTATTCCCTAACAATTCCTTGCCTCTCTGTCCCTTGTCTCGTGTCCTTTTAGCATTTTAAAATTATCCTTAAATTTTTAAGAAGAAAAGTAATTGGGTGATCAAGATTATAATAAGCTCTCAAACTAGAATACATGTCCTCATCTTGGCCCGTGGGCTAGTCCTAATGAACTCATGGACTCTTGTGAAAGGGAGTTCCATTCCTATAACATATTTGATAGGAGAAGTTGCTGGCCTGGGAGAGTTTAGGGAACTTATCCCAGTTTACATAGCAAGTGTGAGAAACAGAAAGGGGACCAAACCTTTGCTTTCCAAGTTTTTTCCCCTTTGCTGACTGTCATGGCCACACCCAACACCAGGGCCATAATGCCTGAAGCTTAAAGGGTCTTCTCACTCATATAGGTTGGCATATTAAAAGTACCTGGCATAGTGCCTGGCATCTAGAACTTGGGTGACAAACTTTGTCTGTAAAGGACCAGATAGCAAATATTTCAGTCTTTGTGGGTTGCATTTGGTCTGTGTTTTATATTTCTCTCTCTCTCTCTCTCCTCCCTAATCATCCCGACACCATGCGTGCGTGTGTCTTTGTTCATTCATTTGTTTACAACCCTTTAAATGTATAAAACCCATTCTTAGCTTCTGGGCTGTACAAAAACAGGCTGCAGATGTCCTTGGCCCATGGGCCATAGTTTTCTGACTGATTCCTGAATTAGAAAGTGCCAAATATATGTTAGTTGATTCTATGATGAATGCAGGAGGTAACTGTCTACTTTAGGTTCAAATATTAATGAGGGGCACTTGGGTGGCTCAGTCATTTAAGCATCCCACTCTTGATTTCAGCTCAGGTCATGATCTCATGGTTCGTAAGTTAAAGCCCCACATGAGGCTCTGTGCTGGTGGCATGGAGCCTGCTTGGGATTCTCTCTCTCCCTCTCTCTCCA
The DNA here is from genome assembly GCA_030068075.1 of Paguma larvata. Taxonomy (NCBI): domain Eukaryota; kingdom Metazoa; phylum Chordata; class Mammalia; order Carnivora; family Viverridae; genus Paguma; species Paguma larvata. Next base: position 49,878,489 of record CM057833.1, read on the forward strand.
TTTCCTGCTTGTGCTCTCTCTCTCTCTCCTTCGCTTTTTCTCTCAAAATAAATAAATAAACTTAGAAAAAAAAGAAAAGAAGGAAACGGATATTAGTGCAAGTGCTTCCCACACTGTAGGTGCTTGCTAAATGTTAGCAGTTACTGCCTCCTGGAAGCTTAGTCCAATTGTAGAATGAATGCTTGGGCTAGGGAGCCACTGGCCCCACATTTGAAATACACATCCACCTAGACAATAGTGTTATTTAAACCATAGTACTGGATTTTCTTAACGAACCACATGGAATTGCTGCTATTAGACTAATTTTGACATACAAAAATGGCAAATACAATTGTTCAACCCAACATCACGGCCTTCCCAGCCCACCCAAATGAGATATCCCAATATTAGGGAATATTATTGGTTGTCTTCTCATCCAGGGAGGTATGGTTAAAAAACCAGGTATATGTCTCTAGGTCATGGAGTCAGCCAAGATCAGGAACCGAGGGATGTGTCATTTGTTCACCCACTGTACCACAAAGGTAGAGTTCGGAGTTATTGCAGGACCACTCCTGAATCCTTCCACCTCCACCCTGTGTCAGCTAGCAATAATGTCAATTTGTTGGTAGGTACTACAGTGAGCTTGGATGCTGGAATATGAAGACAGGAGCCTAGGGGGCAGGAATTGAATTAGTGATGAGTGGGAAATCAGGAATCAAGACAGGTTTGTGTACAGGGCCTTTGCACATAATTTGACTTCCAGAGGTGCCTTGGATGACTTAGGTCATGATCTCGCGGTTCGTGGGTTGGAGCACCGCGTCTGGCTCTGTGCTGATGGCTCAGAGCCTACAGTCTGCTTCGGATTCTCCATCTCCCTCTCTTTCTGACCTCCCCTGCTTTCACTCTGTCTCTCAAAAAGAAATACAAATTTTTTTAAAAATAAAACTTAAAAAAAATAAATAAATCAATAATGAAAATTTGACTTCCTTAACTGTGTACTTTGGAGGAGGCCCCAGGCTGGTCCCAACAGCTGACTGAGTCTGTTCTCATACCTTGAATCCAATTGTCCTAAGGGACTTCCTCATATCATAGATATCATCTCATAGTCCAAGTCCCTATGGTTTTAGGAATCATCCCTTTAAGACTTTGGGAATATTTTCTAGACTCTTTAATTTGGGAAAATCTTAGATTTTCAAAGAATCATAATTCAGTCAATGTTTTTGGACATCTACTAGGTTCCAGGCACTCTTCAAATTAGTGTTACAGGAATTCTTCAACACAAGGGAATTTTAACACAAACCCTTCATGTAAGTGACAAAACAAAAGTCCCTATCATCTTGGGGTGTCCATCCCCAATTCCATTAGATGATGACCAGTTCTCTTGAGATCAACTAAGTGTGGAAAAGGGTAAGGAGCACATTACAAGAGGCTTCAATAATCTAGCAAAACTCTGAAGCAGGAGAGGGAGGGAGCCATGCAGTTGTGTGAGAGGCGGCAACACCATGGTGGGGTGGGCCTGTGCCTGGAGGATTTGAAGAGCTGCAAGAGGACTGGTGTGTCTGGAGCACGGTGAGTGAGGGGACACCCAAGGGCCCTCATGGGTGATTTTCTCTGAATGTGTTCCCCTTGTTTGCTGCCGGGTCACCAGTGCCTAGCAAGGTTTAATAACTTGGACATGATAGTAGGAGGTTGCTCCATGAGATAGCACTTGTAATCTTTATGTTTTCTATCCCAATGAAAACTATGTAGAAATAGCAGAAGAAATGGAACCAAGACTTACATTTCATAATTTAGATAGTCAATCTTGTTTTTTTCTGATCACTCTGTCACTTTTTTCATAATGCTGCTTCCTCTTTGGATTTGGGGGGCTCCCCCGTTTGCATCTGATGCTCTGCTTATATTTTGAGTAGGCTCCCTAACCTGTTGTGCTTCAAGACTGGGTTCAGGACCAGCTTTCTCCATGATGTCTGACCTGACTCCTCCCCTCCGGAGACAAGTTTGCATCGTAATCTGCACTATGCAAATTGGCACTTGGTTTACAGCTTCTTGCATCTTTCTCTGGTGGTTTCATGGGTCTCACTGTCTCCAGTGAGGTTGTGAATTATGTGATGGCAGGGCTAGTCTTAGGCATCTTCGTGCACATTCCAGGAACAAACTGATAGGGCTTTCCACAAACACTACCAATTGATTTGATAATGAGATTGTGTATGTGAGTTTGTGTGTTTGAGAAAGAGAGAGAATGAGAGAGAGAGAGAGAGAGAGAGAGAGAGAGAGAGCATGCACGTTGGGGAAGATAGTTGAGGCATAATCCTCTCTGGAATCCAGAAAACACAATACATGAATTTTCAAGTTACTGTCTACTTCCTGTTTCTGACCGATCTTGCCATGCAGAGAGCCTTGCTTAAGACAGCATTTGCTCCTTTGGGAAGGCAGCGTGGTATGATGGAGAGAGCGCTGGCTTCGGATTCAGAAACCTGGGCTCAAAGTCCAGCTCCCTAATCATCTAGTTGTCCTATCTTGGGCAAATTACATAACGTCTCTCAGCCTCTGTTTTCTCATCTCTAAAATGAGCACGTTACTTACCTCCAAGGGACATTACAAGAATTAAAAAGGTAATGTTTACAATGCAGTGCCTGGCACATTGTAGGTACTTCACAAATCATAGGATTGCTATAGAAACAGTGAAAAACAGAAACCATAGCAAACTTTAAAGAACTTAATTTGGATATGACTTTTTGCTCCTTGACGCTTTATCTTCCTGAGAAGATAAATTAGGAGTTAGTATTAGCCATCTAGAAACTTCTATAACTGGATGTCTGCAAGCCAGTTGGGAGGGGCGGGGTGACACATTAGAAGCAGAAGATCAGCTGGGTGATTTAAGTGCAATTTAAGAAAACTGTGAATTTGGGCCACTTGCAGTTGATGAAGGTCAGGAGTGAGGCGCGAGGAAGGGACAGCAGCTGCGCGTTCGCGGGCCTCCAGGCCTTGCTAAGGAGATGGGATCCTCCCCAATGGGGAGGCATTGAAGGCGTGTGGTAGTTACCTGCACTTACGACCTCCCCACCAACTTCTTTCTTGTCTTATATCACATAATAATAAACTGATGTGACCATACTTTTATCAAAGGTTTGAGAATACACATATGATATTGACTGTTATTAAAACAGGGAGGATTTGTACAAAAGCAACAACGTAGTTTTAGTATTTATGTTTTTGATATAAAGTTATGTTTTAAATTTCATGGAATCATATAATATAATAGAATGCTAGAGATGGAAAGGGATTTAGGCAGTTTTCATTCTCTAACACCATTAAGTTTCTGATGTGGAAACTGAGGCCCCAAAAATTCACAGTCCAAGGACATTATAGAAAGCTTTGTAGTTGCTCTTTACTATGCACTTGTTATGTTCTAGACATTGTTTTGGGCACCACGTGTACACTGCCCTTCAGTGTATAACAATCTGCACAAAAGAGATCATATCATCCATTATACAGATACATAAACTGAGGTACAGATACCTGAAGAGCACACAGCTAATTAAGTGGTGATTCAAATTCATTTATTTGAATCCAAAGTCTGAGTTCTTATCACCATCCCACATGGTACCAGCACTGGGAATAGGGTCTAGAGCCAGTGCTCTTTCTTCCCAGCCCCATTTTACACGTTCAAGGTTCTCAAAAGTCATTTCCTGATTTAAGCCAGGCCAGCACTGACTTGGCTACAAACTGATGCTGATGCACAAATAATTGCTTTTATAGTCTTCACCTTTGGTGGGATGTTGATGTTTCTAAGGAAGAGTCCTGTGCAAATGCACTGTTTGTGCAGGGATTTTATTGCCACATTCTTTATTTCATCACAGAGTACCCTCATTATGAGGAACCCTGGGAGAAATTCTTGTCTGGTCTCAGATCAGAATTAATTAAGTTTTTCCCAAGTATTTGACCTGTATGTCTCATGGATGCTGTAAATTGTATGATGGATCGGTTTCTCTTTTTTGCACTTGTTGTTAGAACTCTGAGGCCCAAATGTGAATCCCACCCATAGTGAGTATATAGAACTTCACAGCGTGCACTGCTATGTAATAGTCTCATTCCTGGATTAGTTTTAGGCTCCAAATCCTACTTCTTCTTTTTCTCATCTATTTATAATTTATTTTTCCCTGATCTAATTTATATACTCTTACGAAGAACCTTAAATTATTTCCAGAACAAAGTGAAGTATAAATAACTAAATAAACAGAAAATTTAATTCCATGTTGAATCTCCAAACCTTTTTGTAAAACCTAGTAGCAGACACTACCTGCAAAGTATTCCTGTCAGTCCTGGCATAAGGAGAAAAAAGCTTAGAAGTTATAAACTCCTTACACGGAGCAATCACACCCTGGGAACACTGCAGGACCCAGGTGGGGACATCCAGGAGATGGAACGGTTCCCTACTGTCCTGTCCAAATGAACTAGGATGCTGTATCCATCCTACCTAATTAAGAAGAGCTTGAAAGCAGGGCCTTTTTCTTGATTTACAAACCCTCCTCATCATCATTTATAGTGCACTGATATGTGAAGGCAGGGAGGAGAGACACTTAAGGGAAGATGGGTATTTCCTTAGATGACATTGGTGGGGGCAAGTGTCACCTTCACACAAGCACCTCCACTCTGATGGCTTGTTAAGGGTTCGGCGGCAGCGGATGGAACACACTGTACTTATTGACAAGTCACTGAGCTATTATCCATATTGGTACAGGAATTCAAGGACAGGACACAGATCAAGTGAGCCCCATAGCACATCTTCAACACTTGCTAAAAGACAGTCTTGTTGGTGATTTTCATGAATATGAAACTAAGGAAATGCAACTCTATCCATGTATTCATTCATTCATTCATTCATTCATTTGACAAACATCTATTGATAGAGTTCTTTGCTAGACTTTGGAGATAAAAGAACAAGCAAAAGAGCCATGTGAGCTGTTTTGGGTTGCTACAGAAGATGTGGTTATCTGGAAGAAAAAAAATATTCCAGAAACATAAAAAAGAAGAATAGCATCTTGGTTTTTAAAAAGGGAAAGCATAAAAATTTTGAAATCTGGTTGTCTTGTCTTCGATTGGCTTTAAGATTACTTGAGAGATAGAGAGGGGGAGAGAGACAGACAGTCAGGCAGACCGAAAGCCTTTCTCCTTAGGGTAGATAAACCACAGGTAGCATCTTATAAACGTGAAAGAAACGACGGACTTTTTCCACAGAGGTCTCATGCTCCTGGCTGAGTGGGATAAAAAGAAGAGGGTCTGGGGTGCCTGGTGGCTCAGTTGGTTGAGCGGCCGACTTCGGCTCAGGTCATGATCTCACCGTCTGTGAGTTCAAGCCCCGCATCGGGCTCTCTGCTGACAGCTCGGAGCCTGGAGCCTGCTTCGGATTCTGTGTCTCCCTCTCTCTCTCTGCCCTTCTCATGCTCTGTCTCTCTGTCTCTCAAAAATAAATAAAACGTTTTTTTAAAAAAAGAAGAGGGTCAACCTTCTCTTAGGTCTTCTCACCAATATTCCAAGTCTTGGTAATTGTTCTCTACCACCTTTGCCAACAGAACCCCAGAACTCACTGTCTACAGAAACACCTGCAGTTGATCAGACAGCTCCATCTCATTCTATCCTCCTCTTTGAGGCAGCCAGTCCTTCAGATCAACCATCACAACCACTAATATCATTATTCCCCAACCAACTTGAACTTTTTGACCACCCCACACCCCGTATCAGCACGTGTCGTATATAAGCAAAGCCATACTCAGGGACACTGGTGCACTTTGCTCTCCTTCCGGTTGGCTCCTAATTCTAATCACAACTTCTTAGCCTATTGGAATGGGTTGAATGGTGGCCCCCAAAATATATGTCTGCCTGGAATCTATGAATGCAAACTTATTTGGAAAAAGAGTCTTTGTGGTTGTAACTAATTTTAAAGATCTCAAAAGAGATAATTCTGAATTATTCTGGTGGGCCCTAAATCCAATGACAAGTGTCCTTAATTAGAGAAAGGTAGAGGGAGATTTGGACACATTGAAGAGAAGGCCATGTGAAGCAGAGCTATAGATTGAGTTATGCAGCCACAGCCAAGGAATGCTTGGAGCCATCAGAAGGTGGAAGGGCAGGGAAAGGTTCACCCCAGAACCTTTGGAAGGAGTAACACTCTGCCAACACCTTAATTTCGAACTTCTGGCCTCCACAACTGTAAGGGAATAAATTTCTGTTGTGTGAAGCCATCAGGTTTGTAGTAATTCGTTAAACCAGCCCTAGGAAATGAATAAACCTGTCATTTCCCCTACTTCTCCTAAACCTCATTTTAACCAGAACCTTTAAACCTCCTTACTCACCCAGCTCCTTCTATGGACTCTGCATCCATCCCCACCTAGCCCTCAGCCACCAGCCTAAACACCTAACCTTGCCCATAATCCAGATTCTCATTCATGTTTCAGATAGGTGTCAACACCAAACCCAGGTCACCACCCCTCCCTATCTCCCTCTGTTCTTACTATCCTGCTAGAGAGTAAAGAACTATGGAGATTTGGCCTCCAAAAGTTCATAATGTCAAAATTCAATTTATTGCCCAAGATTAAGAATATCCCTCCTTCATCTACTCCAGCCAGAAACTCCCTGGCTTAATCTTATATGAGAAGGCTAGGCCTATGTGATACATATTCTAGAACATTCCCATGTCCCACATCAAAATATCTCTTGTGTTTAGCTTCATTCTTAGAGGAGATTTCTCTCAGCTGAAAAGAACCATTTGCTCGACCCTGATGGCCCATTTACCCACTATTTTGAGTCTTTTCTTCCTTCATGCAGAATTTCTCAGCTGAGCAATTTATGCCAACTACCTCCATTTTTATCTTTAGCTGCAGCTTCCATAACCCTCTGAGATCTGGCTTTTTTCTTTATTGATAGCTCTCTGTGATTTACTGCAGAAGAAAATTTACTTTTTCTTATCCTAATTTTTGTTAACTTTTCAGGTAATACTGTTATTCTTTTTGACTCTCCATCAGTGACTTCTGGGATACTATGTTATCCTGAATTGCCTTTCTTCGTTCTGTTTCTCCGACTACCCTTTCTTTTGTTGGCTCTTCCTTCTCCTCATGCCTCCAAGGTTGTGTCATTGCCTTTCTTTTCTATCTTAATTCGATGTCTCAGAAAGCTCAACATTTTCATGATTATGATGATCACATTATTACTTCTTATTCCTAAATTTAGCTCTCCTGTTCTTTCCTCACACTCCAATGCTGATCCATGCTGTTGCCAATTGGATATTTTTTACACAGATGTTTCACCACCATCTCAGACTCGAGATGTCCCAAACCAGATCAACTTCCCCACCTGACCTCTCCATTTCAGATAAGTTCTATCACCCAGACTTTTCTCTGTCACCCCTGAATTTACTCAGTTAACATGTTCTGCCAGCTTTTCCAATATAGTAATGCTTAGATAAATCTCTCTCTTAAAAAATAATCATACTTCTGCAAGTGTATTCCAGACCTTCATCACTACCAGCTTCTCACTATGCATGGCACTATTTAAATATGCTCTCAGCCAGTAGACTACGAATTCCTCAAGGGTGTACATATCCCATGCATTCTGGACCTCTGATGCCTAACATAGGAGTCAGCACACCCAGGCTCAGTAAATGTTGTCTGGATGGAGAAATGAGTAGATGGACAATTCCCTCAACCCCTCAGCCCCAGTCTCTCCCTCCCACAGACTGCCCTGTGATCCCCTGGATGATACATTCTCATTCCTAATTCTTCTATTCTTTTAACTGCCCTGAAAAGTAGTTGTCATTATACTATCTTACAGATGAGGAAACTGAAGCTCACTCAAACAGGTTAAGAGCTTACTCAAGGTCCCACAGTGAGAAAACGGCAGCATCTGGGATTCCACGCGTTTTCATTTGATCTGGCTGCCTCCTTTGGGGCAGTCATGGGAAACTATATCAGATAGGAAAAGGCCAAATTATGCAGGATCTTGAAAGCCAAGCAAAAAAGTTTGGACTTGACCCAGGTAAAACTAGTCTTCAAAAAATACAGAGGTATTTTCCAAATAACCCTAGCTGTATGTATTATTACTTCCATTTAAAATATTTTTTAATGTTTATTTTTGAGAGAGAGAGAGACAAAAGACAACTAGGGGAGGGGTAGAGAGACAGCGAGACACAGAATCTGAAGCATGCTCCAGGCTCTGAGCTGTCAGCACAGAGACTGACATGGGGCTCAAACCGATGAATTACAAGATCATGACCTGAGCTGAAGTCGGACGCTTAACCAACTGAGTCACCCAGGCACCCCATTACCTCTTCTTTGTCATAGTTTCTTGATTGAACCTGTCTCTAGAAAAATCTACATATAAATCTACCCTCCACACCCTCTCCCACAATTTTGCATCCAGTGTTAGGACATTACTGGACTTCTGAAGCCCATCTGGAATAAAAGCCCTTGATGTAGATAATAATTAGATAAACCGAATAAAGGAGGGGAGATGGGGAGGAAGGTGGGGGACTGGTGTTGGGGTGATTAAGAGGAAATATCCCAGAATCTTAGCATTGGAAGAAGCCTGTGAGGTCATCTAAAGTGAATTCTCCCAGCGCTGGAGTCCCTGCTCTGATCTACCTTCTGCTAAGTAGGTAACAGACTTCTGTTCAGTCCATTGCACCTAAGGAGTCTCCTTGCTCCCTGATCAGCCCATCACGCAATGACAGCTCTCACTAGTGAGATGCTTCTGCCTCCTCTGCTGGACTCAGACACCTTTTCACCCACACAGGCATGCACAAGTCTGCAAGTACCTCTTCAGCTTTTGGAAGACCGTTCTCAGGCTGTTGGGGCCTTTGCTTCTCTAGATGGAAACAGCCACACTTCCTTCAGGCCCTTCCTCCCTGACAGGGTGTCATTGCTCTTGACAGAGTCAGTTTAACCTGTCCTTCTGTGGCATCTCCCCAAACTGACAACTGCTTTCCAAAGCCATCCTCCTAGCCAGGGAATTTGCACTCAGGAGTCATACTTACACTGGGTAGCTCCACTCCCTGGCCCATAGCTGATGGAATCCAGTAGAATTCTGCATTAAGAGCCCAGGCGTGTTTTCTCCCCCAGATATTTGGAATTGGATTCAGGGCCACTAGTTGGTTTCTGCTGGTCATTTGAACTGGGGATAAGTAATCCTTGTGGCTGTAGGGGCAGCTATCTGTAGAGGGGAGAGATTAAAGAATAAAGCAAGCACAGAGCAGGCAGCAGAGTGGAGAATACAGGTAACCTCAGGTAGGGGCAGAGACACAGAGGGTAATTGCCAGTTCTGGCCAGCTCTCCAGGTCCTAGCTCCATTTTCCTTTCAGCCTTGGCTGCCCTCTTGGGTTCCATGAAATATCCTATTTCCTTGTAATAAATGCTCCTTTTTGGTTTAAGCCAGTTGAGGTGACTTCTGTTAAATGAAAACAAAGTCAGTTTCCCCCTCCCCTCCTGTCACCTCCCTTTCCCTCCCTTGTCCTCTGTTTGCCTCTCCCTAATTCTTGTGTTCTCATGACCTTCGTTACTATGCCTTGAGACTGTCCACACTTGCCTGGCTGCAGATCAAATCTCCCCAGCAATTTAATCCTGGAGCTTTGCTTCTCCTTTGGATTTGGAAGCATGGCATCTCATCCCAACCTCACATTCTGCAAGGCAAAAAACTCCCTTCTCTTCCTTTCCTTTAAAACTTCCCTTGCTGGCCAATCACTCAGGTCTGACATTTGCCATGGTCTCTGGTTTCTGATTCTGCTTAGGGAATTTCAAGATGCCTACATTTTGCAATCTTCTCTTATACCATGGCCTCAAGATCTGCCCTCTTCCTCTTAATCTCCATAGTTAAATTATCACTTTTGTATTTGATTACTGGAATATTGTCCTCACTAGCCTCTTAGCTGCCAGCTTCCTCTACCTTCTGTCATTTTAAAATGATTCCCAAAAATGATACTTCTAAATGAGATGTGGCCTGGTCTGCATGAGTCCAACAAAGACTTTCATTCCATTAACATTCACCCACCTATTGCCACTTTAAGCTTCTCAGGGAGAATTTGTGCTTTGATGATACCATTAGAAATAGTGGAATAATCACTATGAACCCCTCTGGTCAGCTACCTTCAATGCCTCCCCGTGTCTCTCAGGATAAAGTCCTAGTTCCTTAGCCTGATGGTCAAAGTTTTCTGTACTTTGATCTCTGCCAATATTTTCTTTTTAGCCCCAACTCTCCTACAGGAGCTTCTACTCAAGCCAGGCCATCTACTCACTATTTCTCAGCCAGGCTGTCTACTCACTATTTCCCAAACTCACTGTGGGCTTTCCCACCTTTGGGCACTGCATGCATTCATTCACAAAATACATATTAGTACCTGTTGTACCAGATACTGGAGATAAAACAGTGACCAAGACAGACACAGCCTGCTACTGAACATGTTTTTACTCCATGCTAGTTTGGAACATTTTCTCTCTCTAATCCCATTCCTTTTTTTTTTTTTTTAATTTAAAAAAAATTTTAAGAGGTAGAGAGAGAGAGGGGTGGGGAGAGAAACAGAGGGAGAGAGAGAGAATCTTAAGCAGGCTCGATGCTCAGCGCAGAGCCTGATGTGGGGCTTGAATCCATGATCCTGGGATCATGACCTAAGCCAAAATCAAGAGTTGGATGCTCAACCAACTGAGCCACCCATGCACCTCGGCCTCATTACTTTTGTAGTGAAATCTACTTATCCTTCAAGGTCCTACTAAAATCCACCTCTTCCCCAATCATGTCTGTCTGAAATGACCTCTCAGTCTTAAACTCCTGTTTATGTTTTTATTTGTACTCTGAAGTTACTTATTACTGAACACCTGGATTTAAATCTGCACCCTGAGTCTTCTGTGCTGGACATAAGCTCCTGGAGAAGGAATATCTGCTGCTTTGTTCACCCCACATGGCCTTACACAGAGTATTAGCTCAATAAATGCTTCGGATTTATTGCTGTAGCATAGGCTCACATTTCCTTAAAACAACCACAAATGAATGTGAATCTGTCTTTGTTCCTCTGATTGACTTATATAAGAACTAGTACTTCACATCAGTTCAACATTCTCATTCTTAAAATCAGCCAGGTCACACAAGCTACAACACAGGTGAAACTGAAGGACATGATGCCAAGTGAGAGAAGTCAGTCACAAAAGGACCAGTACTATAGAATTCCACTTATATGATGTACCTAGTAGAGTCAAGTTCACAGAGACAGAAAGCAGAGTGGTGGTTGCCAGAGGCTGGGGGAAGGAGGAAGTGAGGAGTTAGTGTTTAATAGAAATGGAGTTTCAGTTTGGAAACAGGGAAAAGTTCTGGAGCTGGACGGTGATTGATGGTTATACAACAATAAAAATGTACTTAATGCCACTGAATTGTACACTTAAAAAGGTTAAAATGGTAATTATATGTTATGTGTACTTTACCAAAATTCAAAACCAAACGAAACCAAACCAACCAGGTCCCAAGTTGTGTGGGGCTGTGGTCCAGGTCTGCCCACTCATCATAACACCCCCCATTTCCAGCTTGCTTGGTTGCAGGAAAAATATTTGTGGAAGTAAAGCAAATGGCATTATTTCCTTGGAATTGAGGAGGAAAATTAGAAAGGGATTCTTTGAAAATGTTTTAAACACTTCTCACGTTTCACCTTGCTGCTGTCTCTTCAGGATGTGAGTGGAAAAAAGTGTCAAACCTGAAAGCCAACAAGAGAAGGCGTTTTCTGGGCTCAGATGAAGAAATCTGCAAAATTAGGAAATAATGTTTGTGCCATTTCTGGAGGCCCTGGACAGGCTCGGTTCACCTCCAAGTGATTTACCTGTGGCTCTCGATGATTATTTACTTGGCTATTCAGTTCAAGACAATCACAGGAATGTACGGCCCATAAATTAGAATAGCTATGAAACACAGGCTGCCTTTATGTAGAAACATAACTTTTGCAGGGTTTTTTTTTTTTTTACAAAGGGAAAATACATTTAATATACAGGCTCAGAGTGATCACTCTGTTCGTACTGCCTCCTTTTTAATATCAGAGTTCAGCTCAGATTTCTTGCCTGTCCTAGGTCTTGCCCTTGTGGCTGACTACAGGCCCAGGAGACACAGAGTCCCACAAATGCTCCCTGACTGAGCCCCACCAGGGATCAGTGAGGCTTCTTCCTTCACCTCCACTCCCTTTGGCTGCCTCAGTGTTGGCGGCGGGTGGGTAGGGACTTTTCACAGCAGGTGAACATAGAAGTGGGGTCAACTATGTAGAAGAGGGAGCAGAGTATGGATCTTGAAGGTGGGCCATCCGGCTCTGAAGCCAAGTTCTACCACACACCTGCACTGACCCCCAGCAGGTGACTTCATCACATCCATCTATAAAAGGGGGCTGACAATACCCCTCTGGTTGACTTATGGTGAGGAACAGAGATAATGAAAGTGGCACAAGGCCTGACATTCAATCAACAGTTGTAAAGATAAAAAGATACTAGCTCTTGAGTAGTTTGCATTTTGGGAAGAGTGGAAAAGCCTTAGACTGAGCAAGGGCAATGAATCAGATGAGAGGAGGGTTGAGGTGGCACTGACAGCTCGTGAGGGGGGAGGAAAGTTGGGAGTCTGACCAAGTCAGGAGCGTAGACCACTAAAGCAGACAATGGGTTGACTGCAGGTAAGTTTGAGGAGCACCCAAGGATCCATCTGCTATCTGGGCTGGCACTGATTAATGAAGAAGCAATACTTTTAAAGCTAGGAAGTATGATGTGCTGGCTAGAGGCAGGCATCTAGGTCACACTGTTCTAATGGGGAAAGCACATCAGAGCACTGCCTCTGGAGCCACACTTCCAGGGTTTGACTCCTGGCCCTGCCATTACTAGCTGTGCAATCTTGGTCCAGTTACTTAACCCCTCTGTGCTTTCATTCCTTCCTCTGCAAAATGGAGGTAAAAACAGTATCTACCTCACTCATAAGGTTGTTATGAGAATTAAATAAAATTTATATATGTAAAGCTCTTAAAATAATTCCTCACATACAGTAAGCATGAAAAAAAGTGCTCTTTTAAACTGATTCACTCCTCCCAACACATGTTTATTCAACAAATTCATTCGACAAATGTGTATGGGGTAGGAGCTGGCAAAACAAATATGAAGTGGTTGACATAGGACTTTCCCTTACAGAACCGAAAGCCCAGCCCCAAAGTATCCCTTTTTGCTCCTTGTCAATAGGAGCCAATAGCTCAGCCAAAATAAGGCTTTATTTAAAAGATTTTTAAAATTTATTCTTATTCTTATTATCATTATTATTATTTTAGAGAGAGAGAGAGCACACGAGCAGGGAAGAGGGGCAGAAGGAGAGAGAATGAGAATCTTTAAAAAATTTTTTTAATGTTTATTCATTTTTGAGAGAGAGAGAAACAGAGCGTGAGTGGGGGAGGAGGAGAGGGGCAGAGAGAGAGAGGAAGACACAGAATCTGAAGCAGGCTGTGAGCTGTCAGCACAGAGCCCCACGCAGGGCTCTAACCCAAGAACCAGGAGACCATGACTTGAGCCGAAGTTGGAAGTTTAACAGACTAAGCCACCCAGGTGCCCCATTAAAATTTTTTTTTAATGTTT
>CM057833.1:49897086-50092086 GCA_030068075.1 Paguma larvata
GGGCTTCTAGACATCGAGTCGCTGTCACTCTGGGACGGCTGGCCGGCCGACTGCAAGTCCACCCACAGCACAACCTGCTCACACATCTTGGGAGAAATTGGCCCATAGACTCCAAGAGTGGGGAGACTCCAGTATTTGGCTGCCACAAACATCAGGTGACCAATACACTGGTTAATCAATAGCCCGATATTGTTTAATCCCTGGGTCTTCACATTGGACACCTTTTGTATCCTTTTCTATTTTCACTACACTAGAAAGTCAGCCCGCCTTCCTTGTGTGTGTGTGTGTGTGTGTGTGTGTGTGTGTGTGTGTGTGTGTGTGGATGTAGGGTTGAGGAAAGAGAAGCAAGAATATCTTGCTCCTTATCTCAAAAGTGACCCAATGCTCTGAGTTTGTTTTGCATACATCCCTGTATGTCCCATAGGCTCCTCAAAGCCTCCAAAAGGAGAAAGCCCTATTAGAATGTCAGAGCAACTCTAGCAAACAACACTCACCTAACTGAAGCAATAATTGTAGAATCATTATCAATTATAACCCCAACCAAATATGATTGTATGTTCAATTGGCTTGGTGTAGATAAATGTATGTTTATGCAATAAATGCGTCTGTCAAGATTTTTTTATGCTCTAAGCTGGATTTTCATTAATGAAGGAAGTATTAATTTAAATTAAGCACTCTGAGATCTTGATTAGTAAAGTAATCAGCAGCAAATAAGCTGGTTAATCAGTTTATATATCCATATATATCTCTCAGAATCAATGTTTTCAATTGAGACCGTTGCCAAGTGGTTAGAATAAGACCGAGAGAAAACTCGCATGAAATACATTTCATTTGCTCGGCTGATATCTGCCGAGCCCTACTGGCGTCTCCAAATGCAGTCATTGATGCATCTACGATGACTGTATAAAATGTGTTTAATTGGCATGAAAAGGCACTAACTGAGAGCTGGTGGGGTTTCCATTATCTGAGTGGACATCTTATTTACTTTAGTGGATCCTGGTAACAAGATGAAAGTATAGGAGAACTGAGATGGGGGCTGGGATATAAGCTAATGGTTTTTTGGGATTGGTGGGGGGTGGTGGGTAGGGAGTTTTACAATCATCCAGCAACACTAAATGTAGCTTTGTAATGCTCCTAGTTTCCTTTGTAGCATCAGGAGAAGGATCAGTGAAACAGTTTCCTAATTAGAATCTACAAAATTGTGAAACTGGCAAGCACTGAGTCCTTGCATTTTAGAGACTGCATTTTTATACAGCTCATCCCTTCAGTGTAGTGCAAAAGCTAGGTGGAAGAGAAAGTGTCATTTTTAACTTCAACCTCAGGTAACATAAAGAGGGGAAGAGTGTGCCTCTCAAGATACATGGTGCTCTTCAGTCACTTGAATTGCTTCAGAATCCTTCGGGATACTGTTCATGGCATGATACTGTTCTTTCTGCTGATTCCTGAGGTTACCAGCCCCCTGCTGAGTGCATGTTTAAGTCAATATTTCTGTTAATTGTTATGTTATAAATTGTTCCATATTCTGGTAGTGGGAGTTCATACTGATGCCAACCGTGGAGTGACAGCACTTAACACAATCCCAAGAGGTCCCCAGGTTTTGTGAGATTTGCCTTTTGAGAATGCTATTTAGTGTATCAGTCATGTGTCTCAACGTTCACCACTAATAGAATAGAAAGGGGACACAGCAACAGATTTATTTTCATCCTATAAAATCCTACACGGAGAGGGTTTATTAACATGTTTTAAGTGTGCTCGAGACTCCTGGAGTTCAATATGTCTTCATATGTTTACACCTGAAGATCTCTCAGAGAATGGGTCTAATTTGTGAGCCACGGAAATAAACCATGGTTATTAAAATTTGAGACAGATGCATTAAGATAATATATTTCTTACATTATACAAATGTACTTTATTTGTGTATATTTGCTTGGTCTGCAGCTAATGGAGAGCTTTGTGATGAAATGTGGTTCTGTGGTAGGCATTTGAGGGCCTAAGTATCTGAATAGAGAATCTGCAAAATTGGAAGCTTTAAATGGGTTGGTGAGTTGGGGCCCTTCCTCCCCAAATCGTAGGGCCCAGGGCACATACACCCTGATGGACTCTGGGTAAATCACACTTTGACTTCTCCTTGGAAATGAGGCTGTTGCTAACGTCACCCAAGCAGTGGCTATCACAGTCAATGGAATGCTCCGGTTTATGCGAAGTGTCAGTAGCTCTTGGAAAAAAGGCACTAGTAGTAAAATAAGCCTTTTTGACCAAACTCATCATTGAAGGGTTGTTTTCTTTTTTTAACTGGAAATTTGAAAGGAGAAGAGTAGTAAAAGGACACTGGGTTTGCTCATACAGATTAATCCTGCAGAGCCATGAGCCCTGACAACTGAGTGTGAAAACCACACACCCTATCTTGGGCTTATAAACCGAGTGGAATTCTACAGAGAAGTGGGTGGCCTGCCAGACTTCAGGTGGCAGTGTTAATTACTTTTTTTGAAGGAAAGTTTTTTTTAATTTTTTTTAACATTTATTTATTTTTGAGAGACAGAGCATGAGTAGGGGAGGGGCAGAGAGAGAGGGAGACACAGAATCGGAAGCAGCTCCAGGCTCTGGGCCGTCAGCACAGAGCCCGATGTAGGGCTCGAACTCATGAATCATGAGATCATGACCTAGGCTGAAGTCAGACGCTTAACCAACTGAGCCACCCAGGTGCCCCAGAAAGTTTTTTTTAAGTTTATTTTTATTTATTTTGAGAGAGAGACAGAGAGTAAGTGAGGGAGAGGCAGAGAGAAAGGGAGGCAGAATCCCAAGGAGGCTCCGTACTGTCAATACAGAGCCCAGCATGGCGCTCTAACTCACCAACTGTGAGATCATGACCTGAGCTGAAATCAAGAGTTGGATGCTTAACCAACTGAGCCACCAAACAAATATTAACTCATTCGATCCTAGTAAAATCCCTATGAAGTAAATGCTGCTATCTCCCCCAATGAGGAAACGGAGGCACAGAGAGGTCATTTGCCCCAGCAGTATTGATTCTCAAGGGTCGAGCTCTCCCTAAAGTGGAGGAGCAACTCTCTCCTTACCCTTGCTCCTTCCCTTCCCATGTCCACTAAAGACTCCAAGTGCTGCTACTCACTAAATCTCCCATAACTAGCAAGGATTTTTTTTTTTACATTTTTAACAATTTATTGTCAAATTGGTTTCCATATGACATCCAGTGCTCATCCCAATAAGTGCCCTCCTCAGTGCCCATCATCCACTCTCCCCTCTCCCATATCCCGCCCCCCCCATCAACCCTCAGTTTGTTCTTAGTGTTTAAGAGTCTCTTATGTTTTGTCTCCCTCCCTCTCTGTGGTAATTTTTTTTTTCTTTCCCCTCTTCCCCTCCCCCATGGTTTTCTGCTAAGTCTCTCAAAATCCACCTAACTAGCAGGGATTTTGTACTAAATTTATACAATGTAACCAAGGAGCAGATGCCAGATACTAAGTAATTTCCATGTAATATTTAATTTCCATAACTATCCTATCCTCTGAGACTTTTATCATGCCTCGTTTTACAGATGAGGACACTGAGCCACATGGTAGTTAAGTTATTTGTCCAAGGTCACACATACTGTAGCAAACAGCAGAGCCAGGCCTCACACTGAGGACTCTTTGACGTAAAAACCTAAGCATTGGACCACTACCCTCTGCTGCCTGTCAAACTCTGCTTGGTAAACCAGCCAAGGCTAACAGTGTGACTATTCCTGGCACAAGGCATACCTCTGGCTATCTCAGTATTTTCAAATATCACAGAAGGATCCCCCTCCCTCTTCATCACTACCTGACTGTAGTTTAGTTAAAAATGTGGCTCCTCTGTATCTGTGCTCTGCACCCACTATCAATGCTTCTTACAAAGTGGACAGATCTCCATGTCGCAGATTCCAGATTCAGATGGCCACCCCTGTTCCACTTCTAACCCCCAACTCATGAAACAGCTGAGTGCTGACAGAATGAGTTGAGTCTGCTCATTCCTCAGGGACTCCAGAGGAGTCATATGGAAGAGCACAGCCTAGGTAGGAAACTTAGCTCTCCTTCTTGTTAGACTTGACCTCTCTGTGCCTCTGTTTCCTCATTTGGGGAGATAGCAGCATTTACTTCATAGGGATTTTACTAGGATCAAATGACTTAATATTTGTTTGGTGAATGGTGTGTGATCAGGGACATACAAAACTTAGTTCCTGTTGTTACTCTCAAAGAAGAGGATGGGACAATGATCTTGAACATTTTGGCTCAATCCAGATTGTCAGTTTGGATAACTGGGACAAGGATGCATTTGCATGTAAGAGAGCTGGGTGGCCTGTGGAATTGGCCTACTGTTCTGAAGTAATCTGGACATGCCCCAAATATAAACGCTTGTCCACAAAATTGTGCAATTGATGTATTTGTGAGCAATATCACTCATTCAACAAAAATGCTTTGTGTTCTTGCTCTGGACCAGGCAGGTACTAGAGACACAAAGCTGAAAAAGACTGAGGTCTTGACTAAGGCCACAGAGCAGTAGTATCTAGATGGTAGCACATAGCCTAATACAACAAAGTGAGTGCATAAAGGTTTCAAGACAAGCATGGAAAAGGTGAAGGAACTTAAATATTTTTGTACTGCTGGGTCAAGACAGTTGTTGAAGGTTCCCAAAGCAAGCAACATTTGAGCCAGGGCTTGAATGAGTTGGACTTTGCCTGTTAGAGCATGAGGGTTGAATATGGGCATCTAAGCAGAAAGAACATCTTGAAGACATGCCTGAAGCTTTACAAATAGGCTATGTTTGGGAACATCTTCTGTAGGACACTGGGGTGAAAAAGAGAAGAAGAGAGGCAGGCTGTGAAGGGAAACACTTGTTCCTAAAGGCAAAAAGTAATGTTTCATTTCTTTGGTTGCAAGCAACAGAAATGGACATTGGCTATCTAAGCAAAAAAGAAATTTTAATAAGACACTAACAAGAGAGAAAGGAAAGCTGTCTTCAGGCACCACTCTACAGTTTCTTCTATCCTTTCTTCATTCCATGCCTGATTCAAAGTCCCAGGAGAAACATTCTGATTGGCTCAGCTCTGGTCACATGCTCATTCCGTGGCTGTACCAGAGGAAGAAAGGAAAGCGCTTGTGGGCAGAGCCTGTAGGGACCCCTTCAGCTTCCAAAATGGGCAATGAGCACACTAGAGGGCACCAAGACTACACCTAATTCAGGAAAGGTAATTCCCCAAAAGGAAAATGCTAATAGAAAGGGCAACTATTTGATAGACAGACCTAAAATTACAGATGCCCATTGTAAATAATCATATTCATCATAGCTTATGTTTATTAACCATACTGTCACATATTATACTGACTACATGTTTTTCACATGAATTTTATTTAATCCTCACAACTCTAGGAGTAGGTGTACTCCCACTTTATAAGATTGGGGTAGGCATAGTATTCTTACAAATGAAAAAAATTACAGCTCAGAGAAGTTAGGTCACTTGCCCAAGGTTACACAGCTAATAAGTGAGCAAATCAAAACTTAAACTCAGATGCCTATGATGGCAAAGATGTAAACCACTGCATGTTGTGTCTCCCAAGATTTCTGATGAAGGGAAAGCATCTGCAGGTTGGTATCAGATCCCCACTGCCTTATCCCAGCCTTTCCTTCTGCTCTTCAACCCTGAAATAGGCATGGTCGACTTGGGGGACCCAAAGATTCAGCTCATGAAAAGGAAGACAGGCAAACACCTTTCTGAGTGGTCCTGTTTGTAGGTTGTACAAACCAGGTGGCAAGCATCTTTCACACTTGGGCCAAAACCTAGTCTCTGGAGCCCTTTGTGGGTGTCATATGCAAAACCCCAAACCAGTTCATTCCAAAGTAATTTGCAGTGTTACTTCCTTCCGAGCCCCAAGAATGGAGAGTTACATATCCGCAGGGCTCTGAAGCATGTTGTTTTAATTAATGACTGAGCAGAAGCTTCTGCAATCCCTATGGGCAGATCTGCCCTCATTTTTAAAAATTCCATAAGAATTAACCTTACCTCAGAAGATAGTGGGGATAACTTGTTCTTCTGGTGGAAATATCTCCCAAAGTACTGAGCCTGCCATTTTCAAATCTAGAACCACATATTCAGTATAAGTAGGGAAAACTGTCATTCATGTCATCCAGTCACTCAGTCAGCCAGTGAGACATTAATCTAGTCCCGATGATTTGGCGGTCGCAGTGCTAAGTGCTTTTAAGTGTTATTTAAGTCACCTAGACAATGCAAGGTAAGTATAGAATCCTCATTTTACAGACAAGGAAATAGAACATCAGAGAGGTTAAGCAGCTAGCTTTGGGTCACACAGCAAGTAAAGAATGCTTTCCATGATCTTGTGCAGTGTTTCTAGTCATGAATACTCAGCAAATGTTTGCTGACCTGGATGCTGGATTTTGATTAACGTGATGGCTCTATACCAATCTTCACAAATACTTGCCCTGCACCATCCAGAAAGGACCCATGTTGCCTCCTATCAGGAAAGGATGCCTGAAGGAAAAGCATGCCTTTCAGCAAAATGGAAACTCATGAACCAAGGATGCCTTTCACCAAAATGGAGACTCCTATCCCCAGAGCAGTCCTCTCCAATTCACTTTTCACCCTGGCTGCCAGCAATTGTCTAAAATACAAAATGGAGGGGCACCTGGGTGGCAGTTGGTTGTCTGACTCTTGATTTTAGTTCAGGTCATGATCCCAAAGTTGTGGGATTGAGCCCCACATCAACTGCTTAAGTTTCTCTCTCTCTCCTCTGCCCCTCTTCCCTATCCATGCTCTCTCTAAAGTTAAAATGAAATAAAAGACAAAATGGATCATGCCACTTCAGTGCTTGACGTCCTTCACTGGCTCCAAATTACCTTAACAGAAAATCTGCATTCGCATGGAATGCAAGACCCTTCATGATCTGGCCCTTGCCTGCCTCTTCTGTCTCATTCGCCAGAATGTCTCCCGTCTCTTCTCACTCAAGGCATACAACTCTCTCAACATCCTCGAAGGTACCAACCTACCACTGTTCACTTGTTCTTCTCTTTAGAATCCCTTTCCTTCTATATTTGCTCGGCTAACTCCTTTTCAACCATCAAAACTCAGCTCAAGCATCTTCTCCTCTGGCAAGTTCCCAAAGGCTGGTTGTGTCCATCCTTTTGTGTGCCTCTGATGATTCCTATAGCATACCAGGGAGACATTATCACTCTCGGCTAGAATGATATGGATGACACGATGTTTTGATGTTGGATTGGACATAAATCCCTATTCAAGTAAGAATAAACAAAAATGAAATAGTAAATCAATCTTACATAAAAGCCATTTTGAAGTATAGTGCTTCAAGTCATTCAATATAGTTTTCCTCTTCAGTTCTCTACAATTTTCTCAGATCTGTCCTCCCAGATGTCTTAGCTTTATCCTCAGGCTAACTTCCCCAAAGATAGCAAGACAGCTGCTAATACCAGTTAAGACAATACAGCTAGAGAAGAGACAACTTTCCCCCTAGTTGATCTTCCCTTTGGTATAATGAGGTCAATTTAGGTCCCATGTCCATCCCCAGACCAATTGCCACCACCAAGAGAATGAGAAATAATAATTGCTGAAGCCAGGATACCTGAATCAAACATCAGCAAGAGTGTGTGTAGGATTCCCATGATTGGTTTAACCCAGAATGGGTCAGCTTCTCCTAAATCATATCGCTTATGTAGAGGAGGAGAGGGTACCTGAATAAAAATGGAGTTCTGCCAAGAGGGAGGAAGACAGGAATGGATGCTGTCTAAGCCACTTCAGTGGCTGCTTGGCCATGAACATATATCTATTCTAAGACTATGAGCCTTCTGAGGATAAAGACCACAATTTGTTTATCTCCGTGTCACTGTCTAGCACAATATCTGAAAAGTCTTTGAAAAAAAAAAAAGAGATGAGTTATAATTGTTAAAATGTTGCTGGCATTGAGGTTTATTCAAAGCAAATTAATGGTTCAGATTTGCATGAGGTAAAAGGGAAAAGCATTGTTTCTACCTGCTGGATCTCTGTTTGGTGTATAAATTAGACCTTTTAAAAATAATGTTTCTGTCTGCCAGACTTTAGAAACAGTGATCTAAGAGTCAGACATTTCCTATTAAAGTTTAAAAAACATAGCTTTAAGTCATACATTATATTGAATGCTTTCATATCTCATCTGATTCAGTAGGTTTTAAACCTCACAGAGGTCACATTTTGAAACAGTAGTCACTTTTTACAACATCTCCAAACATTAAATAAAAATAAAAATTATTATGAAGAATAGAGATGTCCATAGAGACCACTAACATGACACTTGAATATTATTATTATTAAGGACAGTATTATTTAGCGTCTGAAGGTTACCATGGCTGGCTTATCACTAAGCTTCACTTTTTCTTTACTGAATTGAAGAAGGAAGGGCAGATTCTATGAATGCTCATCTGTTAAAGAAAACAACCATATCTGGAATACGGGCTCTTAACCTGCACCAACCTCAGGGATGCTATGAATCCCTAAAATGTATGCAAAATTGTGTATGTGTGAACATTTTTCTCAAGAGACAGATCATAGCTTTTGTTATACTCTCCAAAGGGTTCTTGATCCATAAAAAGGTTAAGAACTACAGATATTGGAGGGAAATTCCCTCAAGACCTTGGTTGTCCCAATAACTGGGGTTTCACATAAAGAAGAAAAGCAATTCCCAGGGTCAGACTATTAACTTCCAGGAAATAGGTCATTCTTGGGTTTCTCTTAGGATGTTTTAACTTAAAGAGTTATAGAGTTAGTAGATACTTGAAATAAATGGGGCTCTGTAAGGAGAAACCAGAGAAGCAATTCTGCAGCTCCCACTTCTGCCCGTGCACACCCCGACTCTTTCTTCAACCCTCTTCTTCAGATGAAAGGGCCTATTCTGACCCTGGAAACACACTGTCACCCGCTTCCACATTTACCATGGCCAATTTGGAATTTGTCCAGCCAGTGTAGCTACTTTCCCTCAGCTAGCATTTATAAACAGAAATAAAGCTAGGAGTGTGTTATCTGTCTCTGAAACCTTAAAATTTTGATGTGTCATCCCCTGAGCCCTAATGGGTAAAATAGTCAAAGGAAAGTAAAATCAGGAGGGAGTATGGGTGTGTGCCTTTGTGTTTCTGGGTGTGTGCACAGGAATGACTCTGAAAAGGTACTGTTTGGTTTCCCCCGTGAGGCGTCCTTGTCAAAGAAGGAGGATTTGTATTGTTAGTTACCTGCTTTTTCTTTGTTTCCCTTGTTTCAGTGTTCAGTTGCATTTTACTGTTCAGAACTTGAAGGATGCATTCAAACCTATGGAGCATAACATTTTAACTATCTCATCTCACCATGATTCATCTCAATTTACTTTCCTCCAAACTGTAGTCTTGAGAAAGTACACCATCTCCGGGTTCTCCAGTGGGTGAAAGACCATAAACGGCATTAAATGAGTCCAATGTCAGCTAACTTGTGAACAAGGCTCACTCATTAGATCCTTACTGTTCTCTTAATGAGATGCTTTACTTTAGGATGGGAACGTGGGAAACATCGGCAATGGCCTCTGTGATGTGTTGCTGAATGTTCAATATGAACCAGCAGAGGTTACAGAACACGATGAATCAAATAATCCCAAAGGGACATGGGGATGTGCTGAGCCCATCAGGATCCAGCAGATCCTCGCACTTCATATTTGAGGCTTCTGTTGCCCCAAACTCTTGCTTTGCCCCAGATGATGCACTACCTGCAAGATATATCAATCCTAGGACCCAACGCATGGCTGCCAGACTCTATTTTACTATCTTCATTTGACTTCCATTTTAGAGTTCAACCTCAACTGAACTTTGGTGGTAAAAAAAATCAACTCTGTCTTCATTCATTCTAGGGGCCTCTGCTTCTGAGAGAATGAATCGATAATGAGGTCATGAACAAATATTATTAATGCCTTTTATTATTTATACGGATGTTAATGTGTCCAATTGACATAGAGGTTTCTACCTCTTTAGTCTAACACCCATGACCCTTGGCACCCCCTTCTCTTCCTCTCTCTCTCATTCCATTCAGTCACAGTTACAGAGAAAGAATAATACATCACAAGCCATGACCCCTTGGCCTTTATGAATTATCTGTTTAGAAAGATGTGAAGCCACCTTTTATATCCACCATAATAGATACTTAGACATAGTGGATCAATAGTGAACAAGTTTGCTGGTATAGTTAATGGGTACCAAAGGGACACTCTGACAGTGACCTCTGACACTGTATCTGACAAGAAATCTTTAGAGCAAAAAATAAGGAAGACAGGCAGTTTTTAAAGTTATGAACGTAGATCCATAGCAAATCATGAATGATAATTTTCTCTAGGTGGAAATAATTCAGACTTGCAGGTAGTCACTCAGTGCTTCAAACCCCTTAATTTGGACCCCTGAAATAGAAATGGGAGTCCATTGCTACACTATTTTGGAAACATCCATGGTGCTGGACCTGACACAAACCCATTTGTTACCCAAGGAGAAGCCACTGATATTGTTTTCCTGTCAAAGAGGACTTTTCTCTTTATGAAATAGGCTATCATTTATAATTTTAAGCAGGCACGGATTTGTTAAACAGCCACATGGTAATGGGTTTCTATAAGAAGATCCACAGACCCATAGTTCTGGAAAGAAATTGAGCTTACGAGATATTTAAAAACCTAATGGGAATGGAATATTTTGGGTTTCTTGAAAAGATGGTTTCCACTCTGCACATTGCCAAGGGATTTTAACAATAAATCCATTGTTGTGTGTCTGAGAGTCTGTTTGAGGCAATTATATTTTCATACATTCTATGGAGTTGATCTTAGGGAAATCACCAGGGTGCCAAGCCCACCTTTTCATGTCACTGTCCTGTGGGGGACTCCCAGGGATGAGCATTAATGGTGGCAAGCAGGTTTAAAAAGAGTCAGAGAAACAGAGCTAATTTGTGAGTGGCCTTGAAGAGAGCAGACTGCAGGATTCTGCTTGGCAGAGAAATGAATATACATGGCATCCAATCCAAAAGGGAGAGGGAAGGAATGTGTGCGCAAAGTCCTCTTCGCCCCACTCCGCATGTACGTACCGTATTATGATGTCACACTCCAGTTGCGTTGCTCTGAAGTCTCAATGGTCTCCCTGCTGCTAAGCACCATTGAAAACACATTTGTCCTGACTGTTCTTTTTCTTTTTATCCCCCCTCTCATCTGTGTAAGATGAATCACTCCTGGATCCAGACTGACTCCGAGGGCAGAGCCAGGTCCTGACGAGGTAGCCAGCCTCCTATGGCTTAAACATTTTAATTAATTTCAACAGTAATGCACAAATGAGAGTTAATCACCCTGCCACAGTGCTTTCTAATTTACTAAGTTTATTCATTAAAACTTTCCTTACTGAACTTTGATTGAATGTCATGCTTTTTTGGAAGCCTTTCAAACTGCCTTAAGGGTTTTAAAGTGATATCTTGGGCAGCTGCTGAAAGCCTTTAGTGTTTGCTTAAAGAGAAGAATGGGGAAAATCTGATCAGCAAGAAATCTTCTCTGTGCTGAACAAGGAGCCTTTTAGGCGGCAGGAGGCCTGTAAAAGCAGGTTTGTTTTTTAAGCAATATATAAAAAAGAAAGGGAAACTTAAGTATCTAATAAAAGAAATAAAATCAGTCACCTCGGTACTTGGCAAAACTTGGAAATACATTTCACGGTAAGATGAAGCCATCCTTCGACAATAACGGAACAATAGCAGTGTTTTGTATTCATGTGGGAAGAGATATTCATAATGGGTTTGCCAACCCAATTATTTTGGAATCAATGTAATACAAATTGTAGGTACACAATTTTACCTCTTAATTGCTAGTTATCTACATTTTTACTGAGATATTGTTTCAGTTAAGACTTGTATTTTAAATCAATTCAAGAAAAATGCAATCTTTACCTCTCTAACAGTATTCAATATTAGGGGACAAAATACCCCATACTGTCAGTTACATGGAAGCAGCTCTCAGGCTGACATGAAAAATACATGCAATTGCCTTTTTGGTAACATATGCTTCTGGGAATACCTCGGTGGCTCAGTTGGTTAAGCGTCCGATTTTGGCTCAGGTCAATGATCTCGCGGTTCTTGGGTTCAAGCCTCGCATCGGGCTCTGTGCAGACAGCTCAGAGCCTGGAGCCTGCCTCAGATGCTGTGTCTCCCTTTCTTTCTGCCCCTCCCCCCTCACGTTCTGTCTCTCTATCAAAAATAAATAAACATTAAAAAAAAGAATATGCTTCTTCCTTGTTTCCCTACTCAATGTCAGAAAAATACTTTAAAAGTTTAATAAACATTCCAATAATTTAGGAGGAAGAATTCAAGTCCATTATTAATGAAAGCACCACTTCTAATATGCCATGAATCAAAATACAAGTTTTCATATTCATTCCCATGTTCTATAAATACTGCTCAGTGTTATTCAGCAAGACATGACAAACTCAGTTTTAAAAGGTATTTTTAACTTCAGGGAGTGAGAAAGGTTGCCCAAATTCATCCTACCTTGGAAAATGAAGCTTGACTGGAAAGAGCCCCCCCCTTCTTACTTGCAGGGGGCAGGTCTTGTCACTATGAGGTGGTTCACGAACTATTTTGACTTTCCAGACTGTTGAATGATCTCTTTAGTAGAATCTTCTCTTCAGATATTAAATCCCTGCGTCCACTAAAACATTACCAAGAGAGGAATATGTCAGTATAAGATAGGGAGTATGATAGCAAAGTATCTAAGTGCTGAGGTCAGGCAACCTGGCTTGGAATCTTGGTCTCACTATTTATGAGCTGTGTGGCCTTGGACAAGTCATGTAAGTAAGTACGTTATTGTAGTAGCTATCTCATAGAACTTTTGTGAAAAGTAATAACTCATGCATATGCAACATTTGCCTATATATAGTGAATGGCATTTAGAAGTGCCAAACATCATTTATTCTTTGTTCCAATTTCAAGAATCAGTATTCTAATTATCTCCAATTTACACATTAAAAACTGAGTCACAGAAAGGCAACTTTCCCCAAATCACACAAAAGTTAGACTTTTAATACTGTTGCTTGGCCCCCAAGTTGGTGCACTTAACTCCTTTATATGCTTAAATGATAGAGCATGTGCAAAGGATACAGGATCATGCCCAGCCCAGGGAAGTAATTATTAAGAGTCTGCAATTGTTAGCTTTTATTATAATAGGTGTTCAATAAACACTTGCTGGCTACTTGAATAAGTAAACTCTGTTAGGGATTCTTGAAAACCCAGAGTACAAAAACTTCTGCCAAGGAAGTACTGACAGTGAGCATCACAAGGAGCATATTTCAGTCTCCACTCATTTCAAAGGCATGGAAACATCTGGATGCGTGGGATTGCAGTGGCTGTTTTACTCCTATTTTGAAGGAAACCATGAAAATAAAAAAGATGAATAAGTTCTTTTAATATGCAAACAAAGAGCTTACAGTTCGAAAATCTACACCAGTGGTGATCCTAGTCAGTAGTTCCTAAGCCTAGAGTTACCTGTGGAGCTTAAAAAATTCAGATAATTGGATTTTACCCCGGATCTACTAAATTAGAATATATGGGGACAAAATTTAAGCAGATTCATCTTTTAAAAATATCTTACTAAAGTAGAACATCATACCAAAAGGCATACAAATCATAAATACACAGCTTGATGGCTTTTTGCGAAGTGAAACATTCATATATTACAGACTAAGAATCCCAGAAGCTCCCTCGTGCTGCCTACTAGTCACTACCTTTCTTGATTTCTAATACATAGATTAGATTTTCCTTGATAGAACCAAAATGGAATTAAGCAGCATGTGTTCTTTTGAATCTGGATTATTATTTTCTGCATTGTTTTTATGAGATTTATGAGATTTTATGAGATTCATCCATGATGTTGTGTGTAGCATGAGTTCAGTCCTTTTCAGTGTTATATACTATTCCACTGTATGAGAATACCACAATTTGTGTATTTATTCAGCTGTTGCTGCGCATTTGGGTGGTTCCTTGTGGAGCTATTACAAATAGTGCTGCCATGAAAATCTTGTACATCTTTTGGTGGATGTTGATTTTTAAAAAATGTTTAATTTTGAGAGAGAGAGAGAGAGAACACGAGTGGTGGAAGGGCAGAGAGAAAGGGAGACACAGAATCTGAAGCAGGCTCCAGGCTCTGAGCTGTCAGCGCAGAGCCTAATGCAGGGCTCCAACTTGTGAATCAGGTTGGACATTTAACCAACTGAGCCAACCAGGTGCCCCTGGATGTTGCATTTCTGACGGGTATTTACCTAGAATAGAATTGATGAGTTTAGGGTATACTTAATTCAACTTTAGTAGGTTGGCATGAACTGTTTTTAAAAAGCACCATAAATGATTCTGATGAGCAGCTAGGTCTAGGAACCACAGAGCTCAGCTGTAAAGCCTAAGCCAACTGGTGTTTATGATGTTAGAGTGTAAAAGATATTTTAAACACCTAATCAGAACAGGATATTTGGTATTTCTTGAAAACTGGCCTCTATCTTCCAGCTTACAAAGGAACTGGTTACGTGAGAGTTGGTCAGGATTAGGGTCAAGGGCTGCGGCACTGAAAACAGCCAGAAGACTAAGCTGGTTCATATCTCAGGTAAGTGTCTTCACAATATCTCATAAAACACTGCAACTCAGAGGCTCTTCTATAAGCACCCAGGTAAAAGGGTGCACCATTTGTGCTCTAGCCTGGACTTCTGCTTCTATTATATCTCTGAAATAATGAAGCCCTTTGCACAAGCTCCACCCTCTGCCCAAAATACTTCCCACAGTCTACCCCGCTTATCCCCTCTCTTTCCGCATGAGCCTTCTCTTCCTGTCAGTCCTGTTGTCATACTTGACTGAGAGCTTCTTGAAGGCAGGGCCTTGACTTAACCATCTCAGTGTAATCAGGCATTGCTGTACATTGTCAATCAATGCTCAATCAGTTTTCATCAGTATTTTAAGAAAACTATTCTCAATTGGTACAAAATGAGCAGCTCCTTTATAACATTTCAGAGCATTAAAAAGCATCAATCATGTACACTTTTCAAGGTGGTCCTTCGTTGGAGTCTTTCAGATCAACTTAATGCACATGTGAGGTCAGGTCCACTGACCCTAACCAGGACACATGGAGGAGACAAAGGAAGATAGGGCAAACCTTACAGGAACTAGTTAACTAACCAATCAATTAATTATTAACATGATATAGAAGCCAAAGAGTCTTTTCTTGAGGCTTCCAAGAAACCAGGATTTAGCTCTGGTGTAGCACTGATGTGATGGGGAGGCTAACTGGGCTTTCTGTTCATTATTAACCTGTCTAGCTATGGTTTGCACAAAAATGGGAAAAAGAGTAGAGAGATACTTTTCCTTAGGTGATAATACTATTCCTAACTGGTTTAGAACAAGCAGTCTCTGAGCCCAGTTGCTGCATACAATCATGCAAGGTGTATACTGCACAATATCAGGATACAAAAACAGATCATTGGAGTTGTAAATCGCCTTAATTTCATCCATAAAAAACTAATTCAGGGGCGCCTGGGTGGCTCACTTGGTTAAGCGGCCGACTTCGGCTCAGGTCATGATCTCACGGTCTGTGAGTTCGAGCCCCGCGTCGGGCTCTGTGCTGACGGCTCAGAGCCTGAAGCCTGCTTCAGATTCTGCATCTCCCTCTCTCTTTGCCCTTCCCCTGCTCATACTCTGTCTTTATGTCTCTCAAAAATAAATAAACATTAAAAAAATTAAAAAAAAAACTAATTCAGAGTTATTATGAAGATTAAAAAAGCTACCACTTCTGAGACAGAGAGGACAATGCCTGACAACAATTCACGGAACAGATTTTTCTTAAGAACCTGCTCTTAGTGGATACTCGTGGAATGTATAGTCCAGGAGAGGATGCAGACATTAAACTAATAAATAAAAAAATATATACGTATTGGAGCTTTTTTGTGGCTCAGATGGTTGAGCGTCCAGCTCCTAATTTTAGCTCAGGTCATGATCTCACAGTTTGTGGGTTCAAGCGCCACATTGGGTTCTGCACTGACAGCGCAGAGTCTGCTTGGGATTCTCTCTCTTCCTCCCCCTCTGCCCCTCCCCTGCTCTCTCACACAAAATAAATAAATAAAAACATATGCATGTATATATACAAATTGTGGTTTCTGTTCTGAGGTGAAAAAACAAAGACAAAAACAATGAAAAAAGTAGAATAAATGAAATACAACTGAGAGTGGAGGGGTAGTGTGGATAAGTAAGGCCTCTCTGGGAAATGATCTCTAGGCTGAGCACAGAGATAAGTCTGAGTTCCCTTAGAAAAGAGTGGAAGAAGTTGGCTTTCCTGGATGAGGGTAGAGCATGTGCAGGAATGTGGCTGGAATACAGACAGCAAAGGAGGCACTGGTATGAGGTTGAAAATTCTTCATGCATGCTATTTCCTGCTTCTTTTCCTTGTTTCTCTGGTTCTGTAATTCGGCATCTACTCCAGTCCCTGGGCACCAGCTGGTAAGTGGTGTTATCTGGTGAATGGTCTAATATGTTGTGACTCAGCTATTTTAAGAGGGTCTATAGACAAAGGTACAATCTTTAAGGAAATAGCTGATAAAGACAACATTGAACTTTGGGACCCTATGTTTCCCTTTTTTCTCTTCAGCCAGTCCTCAATGGCACCAACCCGGGTCTCAAGATTCCCTCTGTAGCACCCTATGTAGAGCTTTCCTAGAAGTGTCCATACTTCAGACCTTCCCCATGCTTCTTTCCTTTCATTCTTCATTAAAAATGGTCTATTTCACATCTAGTTCCCTTTGGGCCTGATGAAATAACCGACCAGCTCATTTGACCATTTAAGTTTATAATGGCTTAATAGGGTGACCCTTACATGTGATATGTACTACCCACATTTTGGTAGCTGCTTTCAGGATCCTGGCAAAGACAAATACTCAGAGAAATTTCAAAGATAGTGAAAGGACAAATGGGGTAAATTTTTTGATGGTTATTAATCCTCCAATCTCATCCTAATGGTCATATGGGGGTGGGGGTGCACTAGGCGGTAAGGAACATCCATCCATTCCAGAGGCTAGATCCAGACCTTGATATAACTTAATCCAACACTCAGAATAATACTTTTCTCTATGATGGGATTCTATAGCTTTCCCAGTCACCCTAAAGTTTCTAAGGGGTCAGGTGGGAAAAGAGCAACAAGAGAGGACACTGTGAATCCACTAACCACTTTCAGATGGAGGCTGAGACACGTTCCTATGGGGGCTGCTCTTGCAGCACTGGGCCTACAGTTCTCCCCTTTCTGTGAGGGCTCTGCTGGCATCAACCCATGTACCAAATTGGAACCTGACTTAATTTTTTGTTGTTAATTAGTACATTATAGAAGGAGAGCTGGCTTTCTTTTTGAATATCAAATAGGCAACAAGAAACATGTCTGCAAAACTGTATGACTTCACTCATCTGTAAAGTGGGAGATAAATAGTATTTTACCTTATGGAATTGTAAGAACTAAGAAACTAATATAGGTCGATAGTGTTGAGCACAGAGAGGTACCAAGAAAAGGATGTTGTCACAAGTCCTTGCCCAAAATCCTTGGGACCAGATATGTTTCCGAATTCAGACTGTCTGATTTTAGAAAGGTAATACAGTGTGTACACCATATATTGTGTAATACTCTCAGTGGAGTCTGAGGAAACACACTAATATTTCCATAATCCAGCATATTAATATTTTTAAAATCACATGTATGCATATTTATACTAAATGGAATAAATAAAGACTATAAAATAGTTATGCAACAGTTCAGGTTATGCTTTGTCACTGCAGCGGACTGAATGTTTGTATCTCCCCAAAATTTGTATATTGAAATCCTAACTCCCAGTGTGATAGTATAAGGAAGAGGGGTCTTTGAGAGGAAATTAGGTCATGATGGTGGAGCCCTTACAAAAGGGGTCCCAGAAGTCTCTCTTGCTATCTTTCCATCATGTGGGGACACAAGGAGAAGTCAGCAGTCTGCAATCTGGAAGAGGACTCAGAAGTTAATGATACCAGCCCCTGATCTTTGATTTCCAGCCTCCAGAGCTGTGAGAAATAAATTTGTGTTGTATATAAGCTGCCCAGTCCAGATACTTTTTTAGAGCAGGCTGAAATAAGACAGCCAAGGAATGATTTCACACCAAACTTATGAAACATCACACCTTTGTTGTCAGAATGCAATGGGTTGCAAACAGATTTCTATTATGTTTTGCTTGTAACCCAACTTGTAAGACTATTCTTCTTTCCTCCCTTTCCTAGCCATTCAAAGACCACTTTCCTAATTTATTCTAATTATAGTTTGAAATGAGAAGCAGAAAATTCTTATTATGTTGTGAAATGAGGGCATAAGAACTGGTATGTAGATATATGACAGAATGAATTGTTCTTTAATTCTAGGATGAGATGTAGAACCTCAGAGAGGCAGATTTTAATTCAACAGAAAAAGAAATTTGATGATAACTCAATGGACTGGGTTGTGAGTGGCTGAGGTTCCTGCCATTGGAAGTACGCAAGCAGAGATGGCAATATATCCATCATGGATGCTGTAAGTAAATTCCTGCATTGAGCTGGGGGTTAGGATACAGGATGTCCAAAGTTCCTTCCAAGTCTAAGCTCTACAATTCTAGGCTTTTATTAATGGATTTAGTCACACTCAAGGGAGATTTCATCTCTATTATTCCAAGACTTTCAGGGAATTGGTATTTCCATCTGATCACTGAGCTACAAGCATCCTAGTATGAATGTTAGGCATTCTATTGCTGAAGTGTGCTCTGTGGGATGTTAATAGAGTTCTGTAATCAAGTAAGTTTGGTCAGACAATGTTGGGTTAGACAATTTAACATCATTTCTAAAGGACTTATCATTGTCTTCAAAATGCTAATTTATATAATGAATCTTCAAGAGGAAAAGGTAAAATGCAGGGTTTCTCAAACTTGTTTATCCATCGATTCTAATTTAGAATGCATCTGACAGAGTTTGCCTTCCAGGGAACACCCTTTGGGAAAAGCAAGTCTAAGAATGTCATAACTTGGTAAAATAAACTAAGATGTATAGTGCTATTATTTGCCCAGCATGATGCAAGGGGCAGGGGAAACAGTGATGACTGAGGCCTATTCCCTACTCTAAAACTCAAGGTGCCAGAATCTGGCATCTCGGTCAATTAAGTGATTATTAAGTATCTTATATTTTCACATTCATTTTTCTGAATTTTCCCCCCTTTCTGTCTTTAAGTATCACAGAAAATTGTTTGCTGAAGAAGAACCCAACATGCAGAGGCAGGAGAGCAGAGAATTTAGCAATTGCAGTCTCTGAGTTTGGAGGCTTCTCCTGAGCCCATGAACCCACCTGCCATTTGCTCACCCCAATCTCTGCTATACAGTGTCATTATTTGTTGTCTCTGGGCACTAATGAGTCACTTGGAGATCTCTCTTAGATCATTAATGGTAGATGGAAGACTTCAGGGCTCCAGTGAAGCCAAAGGTGCTGAGTACTCAAGCCATTTATTATCAGCATGATGAACACCGACAATGGGCTTATATGGTCAGATTATACACTTAATTTAATTAATAAAAAAATTAAGATCATCACCATTAACCTGCATTTGCTCAGAATGCCACAGGGGTGATTAGTTAGAATGGCACTGAAGGTTTTATAGTCCACTCTAGTAAGAATTACTTTGGTACCAATTAGGATTTTCCATAATATCACCCCGTGTAATACCCCTATTACATTACACATTTTCTACAAGTGATTGAGTTCAATACAACGCAGATACGGTGTAACAGGACTCTCCCTCAGAGCACGCATGGGAACTCCCACAAATGTTAACGCACTCACTAAGTGGAGAGGAGACCCTGATTTTTTTTTACATTATGCAAACCCATTTCAAGGGTAATGACTCTCTGTCACAGTTTCTCAGAGTAGTGGGAAATTAGACTCACACACAGCTACAGAGGCTTAGACAGATAAAGCTTCTTCCTTGCACATCTCAGATTAGTGTTCCTTGCTCTAGATGGGCATTTTTATTTTTTCAAGTCTATTTGACTTTGAATAGCTTACTTTTAGAGCCAAAGAAGAACAAAGCATTCAGACAATTTTTTTTATAATGAAAAAAAAATCCGTACATGAGTAATTCCTGTGCACTGAAGAAAAAATCAAATGATAAAACACTGATTAAAAGAGAGTGCACAGCAAAGGAAACCACCAACAAAATGAAAAGGCAACCTACTGAATGGGAGAAAATATTTGCAAATCATATATCTGATAAAAGGTTAATATCCAAAAAATACATAAAGAAGTCATACAATTCAATAGCAAAAAATCGAACAATCAAACAATGGGCAGAAACCCAGAATACACATTTTTCCAAAGCAGACATACAGATGGCCAACTGATACATGAAAAGACGCTCAACATCATGAATCATCAGGGATATGCAAGTCAAAACCTCAAAGAGATATCACCTCACACCTGTTAGAATGACTATTATTAAAAAAAAGACAGGAAAAATAAGGGACACCTGGGTGGCTCAGTAGATTAAGTGACTGACTCTTGATTTCGGCTCAGGTCTTGATCTCACAGTTTGTGAGTTCGAGCTCTGTTTCAGGCTCTGCGCTGTCAGTGTGGAGCCTGCTTGGAATTCTCTCTCTCTCTGCCCCTCTCTCTCCCAAAATTAATAAATAACTATTAAAAAAGACAAGAAAAATAAATGTTGGTGAGGATGTGGAAAAAAGGGAATCTTTGTGCACTATTGGTGGGAATATAAATTTGTGCAGCCACTATGGGAAACGGTATGGAGCTTCTTCAAAGAAGTAAACATAGAATTACCATGTGATCCAGATATTCAACTTTTGGGTGTTTATCTGAAGAAAATAAAACCTAACCCAAAAAGATACATGCACTCCCATGTTCATCACAGCATTATTTACAATAAACAAGATATAGAAACAACCTAAATGTTCATCAACAGATGAATAGGTAAATGTGGTATATATATAAATGGGATATATTCATCCATAAAAAAAGAATAAAATCTTGACATTTGAAACAACATGGATGGACCTTGAAGGCATTATGCTAAGTGAAATAACTCAGCAGAAAAAGACAAATACTGTATTATCTCATTTATAGGTAGAATCACAACAAACCAACCAACTCAAGCTCAGAGGCAGGGAGTCAGAGTGGGTGATATGGCTGAAATTGGTGAAAAATTATAAAATAAGTAAGTCATGGGGATGTAATGAACAACACGGTGACTATAGTTAATAATACTATACTGCATATCTGAAAGTTGCTGACAGAATAAATCTTGAAAGTTGTCATCAGGGGTGCCTGTGTGGCTCAGTTGATTAAGTATCTGACTTCAGCTTAGGTCATGATCTCATGGTTCGTGAGTTCAAGTCCCGTGTCGGGCTCTGTGCTGACAGCTCAGAATCTGGAGCCTGCTTTGGATTCTGTGTCTCCCTCTCTCTCTACCCAACCCCCACTTGTGCTTTGTCTCTCTCTGTCTCTCAAAAATGAATAAATGTTCAAAATATTTTTTTAATTAAAATAAAATAAAAATTTTAAAAAGTTCTCATCATAAGAAAAAAAATTCTTTAACTATGTATGGTGACAAATGTTAACTAAATTTATTGTGGTAATCATTTTGCAATATATATGAATATCAAATCATTTATGTTGCACACCTGAAATGAAGATAATGCTGTATATTATTTATACCTCAATTAAAAAATTTTTTAAAGAGTATAAAATCACATATGATCCAATCACTCTGAGAAACCCACTTATTACTTAATTATATAGGTTTCTAGATTTTTTTCTATGCAAATAAAATTTTATAATTTTTATATGTAAATGGGACCATATTGTAAAGGCTGATTCATTGGACAACACCAACATCTTGTCAGGTCAATAAAAATTATTAATAATTTATAATTATTTTTAGTTTATTTATTTATTTTGAGAGAGAGAGAGTGAGAAAGAGTGAGGGTGAGTGGAGAAGGGGCAGAGAGAGAGGGAGAGAGCACCCTAAGCAGGCTCCACGTGGTAAGGGCAGAGCCCGACGCAGGGCTCAATCTCACAAATGGTGAGATGATGACCTGAGCTGAAACCAAGAGAGGATGCTTAACTGACTGAGCCACCCAGGTGCCCCAATGATTATTTTAAAAAACTTTTTTAAGTTTCATTATAGGTTTTTACCTGTATTCACACAACTAGTTGCTTATTGTAGATTTCTAAAATTTTATTATAAACTTCAACTGTGGTGAACACCTTACTGGAAAAATCTCTGGGCACATTTTAAATTGTTTCCATAGAATAAAATCTTAGAAGTGGAGTTTCTGGGTCAAAAATTTTGTACATTTTAAGGCTGCTGATACCCTTTGCCAAATCGCTGTTCAAAAGGTTTTACCAATATTTGTTCCCATCAGCATCTTCACCAAAAATGGGCTTTTAAAATTCTCATTCTTTTTTGTCTTTACTGAGTACATAGATTAAAATGGTATTGTGTCAGAGAAATCTTCATAATCTGGGTCAAAAACATGGGTGTGATCTGAGTAGGTAAAAAGTGAGAAGGCTGGGGACATAAGATATCAAATATTATTCAATTATCATGAGACCCCAATTATTCAATAAACATTTATTGAGCACTCAGTCTCTGCCCAAAGGAGTTTCAGTATGTGTTTGTGTGGGCAGGGTGGGAAGTCTGCCATGACAACAGACAACAACATAACACAGTGTGAAAACATGTAATGGAGAAGTGTGCAGGATGTTATGGGAGTTTTTACAGTCAGGGAAGGCTTCCTGGAGGAAGCAGCCTTGAACTGAGACCTGAAGGAGAAGAATTGGCCAGTGGTTGGAAAGGTTCAAGAATGAGTCCAGCATGATTTAGGAAAGGACTGAATGAACTCTCTCTTTTCTTCCTTCATTCTGTAAATTTATGTTTCTGGCCCTCTATATTTCGGGCACTGTGCTAGGAGGCAGGGACATGGTGATCAACAAGAACAGAGCCCTGCCCTTGCAGAGTTTCAGTTCTAATGTGGGGGTTGGGTGGAGCCACTGCCTGTAGAGCCCATTGGACTTTAACTCTGAGAAGAGGAGCCTTGCTTGCCCTGGTCAACCTTGATACCCCGGCACTGAGAACAGAGCTTTTGTGGGTTAACCAGGGCTAACCCAGATAAAGGGGGAAAAAAATGAGTAAGAGATGAGTTGCCAGGGAGAGAAGGAAGGCAGAGAACTGAAGCAGGTGGAAGAAGAGGGAAGAATCACGAAAAGGAGAAAAAAGAGAGCAAAGATGAGGATGGGACCTACCGGAGAGCGGCCATGGGGTGCCTAACATCACAGCACAGGTACCGATCAAGGCCAGACTGCCTGCCCTCTCGCATTCCCCATCCCATACCAATGAGAGCAGACAGGGAGGAAAGAGGGCCATCCCCAGAAGGCAGAGCAGACCATTTCCCTTGCTCAAATATTTATGTGAGCAGAAAGCAGCTGCAGCTAAGGGGCTGAGCTGACATCCAGGCCCTTCTATTTCTCAGGACTTTCTCATCAGGCTCATGTCATCTTTGGTTCTGTGACCTAACCAAATTGGACTTTTCATTTCTTTAAAACATACCTGATCCTCTCCTAAATGTTTTTCCTTTTACTGCTTTTCAAAAATAAATAATAAAAACCTACATCTTTCATCCCGTCACATTTCCTTGATCTGGCACATCAGGCTGTGAGGGTCACATCTACTTAAGTCACATCTGTAGGCTTAGATCAGAATTCGTGTCTGACTCTCCCTGGTGTGACAACTTAGAAAGGATAAGACAAGAAAGTCGAGCAGGAATGGGAAAAAAGAAAAAGTCATCCTGCGTTTTCTTTCTTTTTTTTCTTTTTGGTCAGCACAACTTTACAAATACTTTCACATTTTGTCTCATTTTTTTTCTCCCTCCTAAAGCTGGCTGTCCATAAAAAATTTAGGATGAATGTTCATTCCCTAAATGTCTTGGGTAATTGGATGGAATTTCCAGCAAGTGTCAAGTATTGAGGATAAAAAAATATCTCCTGACTTCAGCAGTATAATCCAAAAACTCTCATTAGTTACTCCACTTTATTTAAATATATATTTTTTTCTTCAATGTTTTAGGTGATGAAGAAGATTAAAAATGATCCCATAACAGTCAGTATAGTATTTTACATTCACTGACCTTTTGTGTAATTTGATATGTTCCTTTAGGAAGTCAGCTATGGCTGTGTTAGGTGAAAGCCTGATTTATAAACATTGTTGAGGGGTATGCAGGGAGGGGGTGAAGGGAGTGTGTATTTTGTTCCCATTTTCAGTTCAGTTTTTAATCTTTTAGATCCGCTCACACCTTTCAGCATTTCATTAATGCATTTTTATTTTTCCTCCTAAAATTACTGCCATATTTCCTCTACTAATGCTCAGTTCTTCAGGAGAACCAGGCAGAGCTGAGGTCGAGGTTTCAGGGCTGGGTTGAATGGAGGGGGAGACAAGGGTGTGACTGGGAAAACAGAGTGTCAAATCTGAAGGTGAAATTCTCAACCAGACAGACCATTTCTTTCTTTCTTTTTCCCTTTCTTTCTTTCTTTCTTTCTCTTTCTCTTCCTTCCTTCCTTCCTTCCTTCCTTCCTTCCTTCCTTCCTTCCTTCCTTCCTTCCTTTCTTTCTATATTTGTTTATTTACTTTTGAGAGAGAAATAGAAGGAGAGAGAGAGAGGAATGGGCAGAGAGAGAGGAAGAATCTCAAGCAGACTCTGCACTGTCACTGCAGAGCCTGATGCAGTGCTTGATCTCACAAATCACAATAACAAAAAAACAAGAGCTGAAAACAAAGTTTGGATGCTTAACCGAATGAGCCACCCAGGCTCCAGCCCATTTCTGGAGTGGCTAGAACATGGCACATGGGCTAAGGAGATAGATCGGACCCCCAAATTGTCATAGTGGATCAGACTCACAATGAGAGGTGCATAGTATATGTCCCCAAATCTAATGAATTATTAATTTAAGTAGTAAATTGTTCATTAGTGAGAAATACCGGGCTGTTCTCTCTGAGGTACCTTCCTCAAATGTTGACCACGTTTCTCCCAAATTGAAGAGAGCGTTTTTAAGTTTCTTGTCCTAAGTGACAGCCCTGCATTAGTTTGAGGCCAGTTCTCTTTTCTGCTAAACATAGAGGGGTACTGTGTTAGAGATAGTGTGTCCCAGACTTCTGCTTACTGTGAACCCTGTTAAGGGTTATGATTGCTGGGTATTCTATTTTGATTGCTATTTGCTGTGAACACTGTGAAACTTTTCTTGGGGTGCTGTGAGACCTGTTTAGTTTCCTATGTATTAGACTAAGTTGCTGTGTGTTAAATCTTATTAGGTATTAGATTTAGAGACTTAGGAATGCACTAGACTCCTGACCCATTTGCTGTGATTGCTGTGAACCCTGTTTGCTGTGTTAGAGAATTGCCATATTGTGAAAGTAGAGTGCTGTTAGGGCTAAAGCCACTCCATTTTGGTTTAAGTTCCATCTTAGAGTAGTTCTGGGCCCCAAGTTCCAGGAAAACAAGTCACCCTGGACTCTGCCCCGGGTTCCAGGAAACAGAGTAGCCAAAAGGCCGGACCCAGATTAGCAGACCCTGTCACTACCCCGGGTGGGACTGGACCCTGATTAGCAAACCCTGCCTCCACCTTGAGTTCCAGGGAAACCACAGGAGGTCAGAATCCTAGAATAGCCCCTAGCAAAACTAATCAGTGTTCAGCCCACGTGCGCTGACCATTTGAATCTGCATGGGACCCCCAAGTTAAGCCAATCCATAGCTAACCCGTGCCCGCCAAATATGAAATACTCAATCAGAAACTAGCCCGCGAAAATGCCAATCAATCAATTCAAAGGATCCCCATTCCCGCCCAGAAAGTGTACTTGAACTCTGATAAAAAGCCTGTGTAAACCTGACTCAGGGCGCTTGCTACTGCACCGCTGTGTTGGGAGGTGCAAGAGTCCGAGCTCAAGCTTTGAATAAAGACCCTTTGCGTTTGCATCAGTCCCGGCTCCCCAGTGGTCTTCTTGGGATCCAGAATTTGGGCACAACACAAATAACCTTCAATTCCAAATCCACTGCTATTGATGCCTTATTACAGAGCTTACAGAATGAGTGCTTTAGGCCCACTAGTTCATCTGATCCTCACAGCAGGTAGGATGGGTGTGTTACAAGGTTTGCAAATAGTGAAATGGGACTTAATAGCTTGTGACTTGCATACTCAGATCAAAGGTACACTTTAATACCCCTCATAAAGAAACTATGGGGAAAAAAGAAGGTCTAAAATTTACCAGAGAGAAGTCT
Source organism: Paguma larvata (assembly GCA_030068075.1). Taxonomy (NCBI): domain Eukaryota; kingdom Metazoa; phylum Chordata; class Mammalia; order Carnivora; family Viverridae; genus Paguma; species Paguma larvata. Next base: position 49,923,484 of record CM057833.1, read on the forward strand.
ATCCAAACAATGATAGCTAGACTGACAGCAAATTTCTCTATGGCAACACAACAGAAGAATAACTTCAAAGTGCTGATGGGAGAAAAAAAAAAGATGATCTAGAATCTTATACCCAGCTAAACCATAATTCAAAAATGAGTATGAAATAAAGATGTTTTATGAATAAAATCCTAAGGAATTTTACTGTCTAAAGACCCCCTGAAAAGTGAACAAATCACAAGAGGAATGATGAAAAAATGGTGAGCAGGCAAAATAGAAATTTAATTAATTTACCTTTCAGAAGTATATTGTATAAAATATTTTTTAATATTTAACATTACATAAAATATTGTATAAAATATTATCTAAAGGTAAAATAAAATCTCTACATAATAATGAATAATAAATAAAATAAGGGAGAAACTTAATGGGTCGTTAAAGTTGCTAAATCCTTGTCATGCGAAGAACAATACTGAATAAATTTGAATTTTATTTGGAAAGAAGACAAATTTGCATGGAGATTAACATAGAAACTTTTAGTTATATCAACTTTTTTTCTCTTTTACTTAAAAAAACTCAACAAAATATATCTTACCATTAAGATTTGCTCAGTCTATGTGGTGGGTACATGGATATTATCTGTAGTTTTCTGTATATTTTGCATAATTAAAAAAATGAAAATCTCCCTTTTTATTTGTCAATCTACAATAAAAACATTTAAAGTATACCTTCTCTCAGGAAAGAATCTGACTCTAGAATTTTAATTTATGGAGTTAGTACAACAAGTACTTAAAATTTTAAATATAAGCATGTTTCCTGTCTCAAGTTTATGGTACTGAAAATTAGAACTAAGCTCCTTGTAGGCTTTATCTACTTTATACCTGTGTCCTCTGAAGAACTAGCACTGAACTTAATATTAAACCTTCAATAAATACATGGAAAGAATAAATGAATAGATGTGCAAAATGTCAAGAGGCAGGCAAGTATGTAATATGTTAGAAATTCTACCAGCAAAAAATATTTAATATTATATTCTGATATAAGTATAAATATTTTGATTCATATTCTACCCAGCTATGCCAGAATAAAGCTACTTCCCTGAACTTTGCTTCCCTGTTAATTCTTTCTTTTTATATGTTTATTTATTTTGAGAGAAAGAGAACATGAGTGCAAGTCAAGGGAGGGGCAGAGAGAGAGGAAGAGAGAGAATCCCAGGCAGGCTCCGCACTGTCAGTGAGAGCTCAATCTCACGAACCATGAGTTCGTGACCTGAGCTGCTAAAACCAAGAGCTGATGCTTAACTGACTGAGCCACCCAGGCACTTCCCCACCCTGCTAATTCCTCTCTCTCCTAACTAGGTCTCAATCAAATTCTAGGGAGAGGTTAATCAGACCTTCACTAGAGACTTAATACTTTTATTCTTGCTCCCTCCTCCATCTCAACTGAGTTCTCCTCCCCAGTTCTAGCTGTATCCTATGTGTCCTGCACCAGTCTGTACCTCTGTCCTTTGTCACCCAGTACTTGTTCTCCCCTTGCAGTTCCTACTTTGATGGGCAATAATACAAACAAGAAATAATAACCTTTTTGAACATTCATTGGTTATTACATGTATTATTTCATTTAATTCTCAAACAATTATGTGAGGTAGGGATTAGTATTACCCCCATTTTACAGATGCAGAGATTAAGACAAGCGATTAAGAAACTTGCTCAAAATTAGATAGAGGGCCGGTGAATTTGTCTCCGGAACTTCAGCTCCTGACTAGTACAAGAGCCTGCATCCACTAGCCAAAGGAAGATGACGGGAAGGAGGAGGGAAAAGAGAAGGAGGAGAAGAAGAGGAAAAGGAGAAGAGCATTTGTACTTGAACCTGACATGTCTGGCCCAGTGTGACTAGAGCTGCTTTCTCTCATCTTCACTCAGGCAGTTGCAGAGATGGGGCCAAGTGACCTGCTGGTTCACAGCACAGGAAGGTGGCCAAAGTTCAGGATGATGGGGCCTGAGTGCCCCATCCTGGGTTTTTAGTGCAATCTGCCAGATTAATGGATGAACAGTGCACGATTAACTGGTAAAATGGGGGTATCCTGCCCATTAGGATAAGTGGTAAGCCTCTGATTGGAGTCGCTATCCAATCCAAGGTGTGAGCCAGGACAGGTGAACAGAGAAGGATGAAAGCCATGATTATGGAGAGAATAGCACATCCACAGCAATGCCTGAGGAGACTTCGAAGAAGAGAGATCAGAACCATGTTCCCTCCATCTTTCTTCTGGGATAGGTGAGACAACAATGAGATAAAGATGCTAAATGCCTTGGAGATGGCAAAGAGGTCTTCTGCTCATTCAATTTTAAACACGAACTTTCAGCTCAACTCTGTGAGGCAGGGCAGAATTTACTGCCCTTATTTTACAGAGGAGAAAACTGAGGCTCAGAGAAATTACATGGTGTGCAAAAGTTATGATATGAATGAATGGTAGGATTAAGACTGAAATGTGTGTGAACTTTCTTTCTCCAGGTCACAGCTCAATCCTCTACACTTGGGGAGTACCTGCCCATAAGTTGCCTTTTTGGGTTTTGGAATAGCGTCCCCTTCCTCCCAGCAGCAGTAGGAAGCACCCAATGGGGTCAGGTTAGTGAACAAAATACTAGCTGGATCTCTGCCCCCTCACCCCCCATGGCACACCCTACACAATCTAGGAATGGCATTCTGCTCTGCCCACTCAGCTTAACTCTTAGATCCTGTTCCTCTTTCCCCATTAAAATCCCTCTTTACCTATGGACCCTGTCCACTGAGCAGCTCTGGTCCTGGGGAGGCCATGCCAAATGGTTGTCACAGGCAGGAAGTCTGTGGTTGGGGGCTATGCTTCCCAGGGCTCAAACTGATGGGTATGAGGATGGCATCCATTACCCAGGTCCTGCCTGACCTTGCCCCCCAAAACTCCGTCCTCGTGAAGCCCCCCTTCTATTTAACATCTCCCTTATTACCAACGTCTTCTCTGGCAGCAAAGGACATCGTGTGATACAGTGCTTCACACAGTGTGCGTGCTCCATAAATATTAATGATGACAGGACATTTTTTTCAAAAGGATGAAGGTTCCTCCTCTTAGCACTCTCCTCCGTTGTACATCTTTGCCAAGAGTGGGTTAAGATGGTCTGTCTTCTAGCAAGACGCAGAGTTTAGAGATTAGTGAAGTGAGAATTGGTCAGGTTTAATGGCACAGATAATATTTTATTTTTATTTCAATTTTAATACACTATCAACATGCAATGAAGTAAGATATACGGCAACACTTGAGGAAGGAACTGCCCTCCAACTTATCTTCAGTTATCAATTTGGGACCAGTTTCTGAAGTTATTTTTCTGCCAGTCTTGAGAATCTCAGAAAATTTTGGCTTCATCAAAATGATATATTAGGAAGGGTAAAGGTCACCTTAAACTTTGCACAAGAAATCAGAGTAGTGTTTGACCATGACACTTAGAATTTTTTTCTCCCAAAGATATAAAGAAGCTAGAAAAAAGGAAAACTTCTTTCCTCTGAACAATGAACTTTCTTCATTCCGTGATGGCATCCAAGATATTTATTTTGACCCCAGATACCATTAGATGTACAAATGGCTTAGCAAGCTAGGAAACTGATCTAGCTGTGAGGACCTTCAAGATTGTAATTCCTTATTTATGTCTGCGGCTCCATTAGACTGGGCATCCTTCAGGTCAGGGACCACATCTAATTCACCTTAGTGTCTCTATCACCCAGCACACTGCCTGGTACATAGAAGGTATCCATTATAAGTTTGATGAATAACAACAAGAATAAAAATACTTAACAGGTATTGAGTATTTACAATAGGCCAAATGCCTCTGAGTATTTCATGGGTAGCATTTTACATTGAATATTCAGTATAACCTTATAGGGTGGCATTATGGACTGAATTGTGTTCTCCCCAAAATTCATTTGTTGAAGTCCTAAACAGTACTTCAAAATGTGACCTTATGTGGAGATAGGGTTACTTGCAGATGTAATTAGTTGCACAAAGATGAGGTCATACTTGAGTACTGCAGGCCCCTAATCCAATATGATCAATGTCCTTATAAAAAGGAGAAATCTGGACATCAACATGCACAAAGGAGAACACCATGTGAGGATGAGGTCAGAGATCAGGATGATGCATCTACAAGCCAAGAAACATCAAAGATTGCCAGTAAACCAGCAGAAGCCAGGAGAAAGGCATGGGACAGATTTTTCCCTCACAGCCCTCAAAGAAACCAAGCCTGCCTATACACTGGTCTCAAACTTTCAGCTTCCAGAACTGTGAGAAAATATATTTTTGTTGTTTAAGCCACTCAGTTTGTGGTGCTTTGTGACAGTTGTGCTAGGACATGAATACAACATACTGTTATTATTCCCATTTTATAACTGAGGGAAAGAGCCCCAGAGGAATTAACTTTACTGAGATCGAAGAGATAGGAAGTATTGAGACCAGGACAGGCGCTCAGGCTGTCTGACTCTCCATGACTTACTACGTGATTTTCTGTGTGTAGGAAGATGCCCCTGACCTGCTGAGACACCTAAAGGAGCTGCTTCACCTCTCAGTCTTGGTTTCCTTTTCACCGAGCCAAAGGTATTGAGTTCTCATTCTGGGTATTGGAATGCTTGCATAAAGATAGGAAACATACCCTTTTCCCTCAAAGAGTCGACAGTACTGTTGGAAAGATGAAAAAAGTGAAGAGCCTACAACATACCAGGTGCTTTACACAGGGTATGCCAGACAACTCTCACACCACACTGTGAGGAAACTGAGACCTACAAAGTAACATTGTCAGCATCCTCACAGCTAGGAAATGAAAGATCTGAGAGGGTCCGCCATGTCTGTCTGGTTTCAGGACCCATGGCCTTTCTATTCCTCCTGTTGCCCTACAAACCTACACAAAACAATCCAACACCAAGATGTGAACAAGACAATAATAATGGCCCCCACACAACTGATCAAGGCTCAAACCAGCTCCTGCCAATCCTGATACTGTGGCAGTGATGAGGACAAGAGATGGGGTTAGAGAGGTGCATGGGTATGTGTGTCCAGTGGTTTGGGATTTGAATACTCATGATTATCTTATTTAACTCTCTCAACAGCTCAACAGGAAAACAGCACTTACACTCTGGATAATGTTTCTCAACTGGAGGAGTTTTCACTCCCTAGCAGACATATACCAACATTGGTAACATTCCTGATGGTCACCACTGGGAGTGGTGTCAGGGGTGTGCTACTGACCTCTAATGAGTAGAGACCAGCAATGCAGCTAAATATCCTACAGTGCACAGGAGAGTCTACCCTCCAAGCAAAGAAATTCCTGTCCCCAAGGTCAGCAGTGCTGAGGTTGAGGAACCCAGCTCTAGTTGATGAAACTGAGGCTTAGAAAGGTTGAGGCATTTGTTCAACCTCATAAGGCCAGTAAAATATGGGGCCAGGATTCATACACAGATCTCTTGTCTCTAGACCTAGTGAACTTCCTACTCTACCACACTGCCCTCTTTTTGATCGAAACAGGAAGTCACATCCTAAGTTTTAGAGAAGAAATGTTTGAAATGTTGGTTGGAAAAATATTTCTGGTAGCTGTATTGTGAGGAGAAACAGGAGAACTCAAATGACTCGCCTTCTTCCTAGGAATATTCTCTCCTTTCCAAACTGCCTGGCTGTAGTAAATGCCGGATTGCCCTGTCTAGATCCCCCCTTTCTCCTAGCTGTTCAGCCTCTCTCCCAGAATTGACCTCAGCCCAAGAGAGCCACGCTGCTCACCAGGAAGCCCCCTGGTGGCTGACGGGTAGAAAGGCCCAGTCCCCTTGCCTCAAGATGGGACAACCTTGAAGGGTCATCCCAGCTGCAAAGCTCCCTCAGCATTGGCTGGGCCTTTTTGTGGTTTCATGCATCCCTCTGCCAGCCCTGTTTCTCTCACTCCCTCAAAGGTGCTATTTTCCAGTAAACTGCCTATACACAAAACTCCATCTCAGAGTCCTCGCCATTGTAAACCTGATATAAGTCACTAGTTAAAAATGGTCATTTAAGGAGTGTAAATAGCTCACGATGTAACAGTAAGTGAAGAAAATCATAACAAAAACTAGATGTATGTTGTGATACCAATTCTCTATGAAAGAAGATGGCAATAGTGATTGAAAGCTTGAGTTCCAGAGAGAGACAAACCCGAGTTCAAATACAAGCTCAACAAGTACTAGATGTGCAGCCTCGAACAAATTGTATAACTCCTTCGAACCTGTTTTTTTCATTCACAAAATGAAGGAAGTAACAATATCTACCTCTTGGATTGCTATGTTAAGAGTAAACGACTTGGTGCGTGTAGACTATTTAGCATGGTGTTTACTCTTTCAGAAATAAAGACACCAGGAAATCTGATACGATGTTAATGCTCAATACCTATGAGTGTTGAGGTTAAAAGAGACTTTTATTTTCTTTTCAGTTCTTCATACTTCCTAAAATTCTACCATTAATAAATTATAAAGGGCATCTATGGTTACAGCATCGTTGCCTCCATCTCAGTTGTGCTTAATTTCCATTTGTGGACAATGGTCCAGAGATGCTGGTTCCATGTTCCCAAACACTACTACTATGACCTGTATGGAGCATGCAACTGAGACTGATCCGGTCAGTTCATTGGGTCCTGGTACCCTAAGGTATTGTTTCAGTGTAGGCATATGACTTAAGCCATTCCAATCAAAGTGGGTTTTTGGACTTTTGCTTGGAATACTGGGACAAAAGAGGACACTCTATCACATGCTGTGAATGAGGAAGCACTTGTCTCGGGAGCTTTGAGAGCCATCTTGTAACCGCAAGATGAGCCTACCTTAAGTCGAATACCTTGGAAGGCAGAGCTAAGAAAAAAGCAATCTCATCTCTAGTGACACATGGACTCTCTAGATCAAAATACAACCTATCTCTAGACTTTTCAATTACATGAGTAAATAAATTCTACTAATTATTCAAGTAAATTTAAGTTGGATTTTCCACTACTTACAACATAAAGACTTTTGAAACATTATTTTCATAGTTACAGTTGGTTGGGTATCTGACTTCAACTCAGGTCGTGATCTCCTGATCTTGAGTCTAAGCCCCACTCGGTATCTGTGCTGAAAGGTCAGAGCTTGGAGCCTGCTTCAGATTCTGTGTCTCCCTCTCTCTGCTCATCCCCCACTCATGCTCTCTGCCTCTCTGTCTCTCTGTCTCTCTCTCTCAAGTAAACATTAAAATAAAAATACCACTCCTTTCACAGGGCTAGATCGAGCCCCTCCTTCTCCTCCAAGAGTGGTCACAGATTGTACTAGTCCAGGCAGGCTTTCCCATCAGGGAATGGCTCTAGTCCTTGTTGCCTGGATCTTCATCCGACATTAAATGAACTCATGCCTTCTGTTTCTCTCTGTCCCAGATGTATATATTTTGTCTTCCTAGTGAGTCAGAAAATGGCTTGAGAGTAGGGGTCATGTCTTATCATTCTTCCATAAACCTTACAATGCCATTTTAAAGATCCCACAGGGTCATTTTCCCCAGGTCTCACATTTATGAAAAACTTCGATTTAGACTTTAACATTATCTCTACTGTGGCAAAAATACTCAAATTAAAAAAAAATGTTTAAAGAGAACAAAAACAAAACATTATCTCTAAAAGAGGTTAAACAAATAGTTGTACCTTGCATATTAGACACATTAATTTTGTCAGTAAACACATTAGCTTGCTAGTAAAATGATTGAAATATACAATTACCATTATCCTGTTTAGATGTTTCTTAATTTTATAAATATAGACAGGAATTTCCAAGATTGAAGATGTCCTCTGAAATGTCCTCAGTACCAAGTACAGTGTGAAGGACAGCATTTAAAAAGTCATTTCATTCCTGGGGCACCTGGGTGGCTCACTTGATTAAGCACTCAACTTCAGTTCAGGTCATGATCTCACAGTTCGTGAGTTCAAATCCCATGTCTGGCTCTGTGCTGACAGCTCGGAGCCTAAAACCTGGAGCCTGCTTTGGATTCACTGTCTCCCTCTCTCTGCACTGCCCCCCCACCCCACTCTCGGCTCTGTCTCTCTTTCTCCCGAAAATAAGTAAACATTAAACACACACACACACACACACAGTTATTTCACTGCCAAAGCTTGAAGGAGCCTAATTGTTCATATAGTGCAATCCTTTTACATTCCAGTTGAGGAAACTGAGGCCACACAGGCAGAGGGACTTTCAAGGCAGCACAACTGATTGGTGTCAGAGCCAGGCTTTGAACTCAGGTCTTCTGGGTATCTAATAAAAACTCATTAAATCAAATAAAACACACCACTAGAATTACCTACAAAGCGCTGTGCAAATTCACCTTGTAAGGTGCTTCATAAATGCTTCGATAAGAGTTTTAAAGCGGGTTCAAAGTTGTTAACTCATTTTTCAACTTGTCCAAGGCCACATATGATATAGAGCACTAGGCTGATGTAGGAAGGGATTTTTCTCCACCAGTCAGTCAGGTGGCTTATTTCAGCCCCCGGAGTAGCTGTTAATCAGGTTTCAATAGACTTCAGCGTTTCACTCAGAACCTGTTGGCAATCCTAAAACTCTACCGATCCTGTCATCTCTGCAAAATGAGCTCAGCCTATGGCCCCATCTGTTTTCAGTTTTATTGAGGGATTCCTTCAGAACAGTTCCTGCTGCAGCATTAATACGGACCTCAGCAGGGACCCCCTTCTTTACCCCGAGCTGCTCTCTCAGGGTACAAAATGATGTGCTCCTGCTCCCAGAGATTTAATAGCATCCAGGCAAGTTTGTAATGTGCTCTTTGTCCCAGTGCCAGTCCAGTTCTTCCCATGCACAATGTGGGAGCTATTTGGAGCTAGCGACACTCTTCTCTGGGCTGTCAGACCCTATCTGATTTTTTCCTTACAACTTTGCAGAGAATTCTCTTGCCCTACTTGATTTTTATCAAACCTGTTGAACCACTCCTGTGACACTTCTGCATCCCTCTATCCCAACCTCCGTGCCCAAGCAGATCTAACACGAATATCATCTAACACACTGACCAACTACTAGCAGCCCAACTTGAATCTAAGCAGAGTATCTCATTCAAACTTCTGACTACCTATGGTAGGTATTTGCTATTAGCCTTCTCATCGAGGAAACTAAGACTTCGGAGAGGTTAAGTAACTGATGCAAAGTCACATTATTAAGAAAAGTCATATAATTAAGAAATATTTGCGTTGAGATTTTTGAACCCAGGCAGTTCAATTCTAAGGTTAGGACTCTTTACAAATGTACTATCCTATCTCAAAGTTTATGAAAGTGATTCCTTTGGAATCTGCTCATATCACAACCACCCATATGTGAATGACCACCAACCCTACGTTGATAGTAGGCTATCCATTAGGCACTATACTCACTGTGCTTAGAAACTATGGCTTTCTATGAAAAGTATTTGAATTATTCTCCCCAAAATATTAATAGAACATTGCAAAAGCGCAACACAAAAATCCTTGTGATATTGGAACTGCTCTGCATCTTTGCTATGTTGGAATATACACAGGTGATAGAATTGCTTAAGATTTAACACACACACACACACACACACACACACACGAGTACAAGTATAATGGGAAATTTAAGAAAGACAATGGATCATAACACTGTCAACATCCTGGTTCTGATATCATATTATAGTTTTACAAAATGTTACCACTGGGAGTAAGTTGGCAAAGTATGCGAGAGATCCCTCTATATTTTTTCTTTTTAAAATTATTTATTTGTTTAATATAATTTACTGTCAAGTTAGCTAACATACAGTGTATACAGGGCACTGTTGACTTCGGGAGTAGATTCCCATAATTCATCACTCACATACATGCCCAGTGCTCATCCCAACAAATGCCCTCCTCAATGCCCATCCCTCAATCTATATTCTTTCTTAAAAGTACAAGCGAGTTTAAATTTTTTTTTAAAAACATGGGAAATAATAACATTGCAAAATAAAAATTAATATGTGTTTCAATGTTTACAAAATGTAATATTATGTCAATTGGTTCAGTGTAATAAGTCAATGATTGCACCCTTTTTATATATAAATTTAAATCGCAAAGAAAATTAAATAATATTTAGCAAGCTAAATATTATTAAAATCCCTTCAAATTTTGTAAGGCAGAAAAAAAATTGTGTATGATTTTGGAAGCGAGTGCATTGTGATGTATTTGGTATGAGTGGGTGGAGCGTTCAAAAGTAAGAATGTCTAAAGACCTGTTAAGATTTAAATGAGCCTGTTTGTCACCCAGGCTTCTTATCCTACCTCCAATAAGTATGATCTCTTGAAAGAGACCCAAACTTATCATCTCTAAAAGTAGGCTCCTTATCTCTACAAAATCATTATTTATTTCTGCATTCTCTAACTTGCTATGATCCACAAATTGGCATAATCTTTCTGAAGGTAAATTTGGCAATGTGTATCAAAAATCTCAAAATTCTACTACCCTTTGGCCGAGGAAATGGTAGTGCTCATTTTTGGACGACCAAGGACCTCAAATGATATGGTAGGGTGATTTTTATTATTTCCTTATATTTTTCTGTATTTCTTAGTTTCAATAATTGAGAGAAAAGCAAACGGAAAAAGGCAGTTCCAATGTTACTAGCCATGGGAGAATACCTTAATCTCAAATTCACTGTTATTAATAGGATGCATAAAAATCATGAAAAATGAAACAATACTAACACAAGAAGTATAAATAAAAATGAAGAAAATTTCAAGTAGGTACTAAAAAGTCAACTTCCTAGGAGTCAAAGGATTGTAGATGAAAAGACAGGGAATCATATTTTATCCAACAGATTGGTGAAGATTAAAGAAAATTATAATACCCAGGGTTGGTATGAATGCGGGAAGCCTGGTACTACTAGTGGAAGTATAAATTCTTATAATCCTTTAGTAGTAATTTGGTGATACATACCAAGAACTTAAACAATTCTCTTACCCTTGGATCCAATAATTCTCTTTCTAAGAATTTGCCTAAGAATCCAGGATGTACACAAAAATATTTATGCAGAATGCTATAAAAATTTATGTAGGAATCTTGTAGAGTTCTTTGTAATAGAAAAAAAGGAAATAATCTAAAATGCCCAACATTAGGAGAATGGTTAAACTATTATATTAGCAATAAGGAGTATTGTGAAGCACATTAAAAATAATAACAAAGGAATATTTGAAGACATAGATAATTATGTTTCTTGACAGAAAGGAGGAAAAAGCAGATTATAAAACAAGAGAAATATAATCCTATTTATATAAATACTCCCTCTACACATACATAAACACATACTCACATATGAATATAGAAAATAGAAATTTTGGTTATATGCCCAAATGGTAAAGATCATTTTTCTGAATGGTGGAATTAAGGAAAATTGTTCTCTTTGATTTGGCCTATATTCTTAAAAAAGAAACTGAAAAAAGGAAAACATGAATTACTTTTGAAATGAAAATAAAACCCCAACCTTTTAAAAATAAAACAATAAATAAAAAGTATATTTGAATGCCTTCTGAATAGACTAGAACTTACCTTTGGAGAACAGTTATAGACATAAGGTTAAAAGAACCCTGGATATATAAAATAAAGTTATATATAATAAAGCCATATATAAAATAAAGTTAATAGTGCCATTTTTTGTTCACCACACATGGATGTTTGAGGATTAGAAAATAAAGTGTATTCAAAGAAGGCACTTCAAACCATATCTGTATTATTATTGCTGTTATTATACTTAATAATATGCTATATCTTGTGAAAAGACATGTTGCCAAGAAAAGTATTTTTTTGTTGTTGTTTAAGAAAATCATTCCCTTTTTTTTCTTATACACTTTGTTACACAATAGTGAGTCTGGTAACCACGTGATCATCTCAATAAATGAGGAGAAAGCATCTGACAAAATCTAGCACCTTTTCATGATGAAATACTCAACAAACAAGGAAGGTAAGGAAACTTCCTTAACCTAATAAAGGGCATCTACAAGAACCTTATGGCTAATGTCAAACATAATGGTGAAAGTTTGAAAGCCTTCCCCTAAGATCAGAAACAAAACAAGGATGTGTACTCTTAAAACTTCTTTTTTTTTTAAGTTTATTTTTGTTTATTTTGAGAGAGACAGAGATGGTGTGAGCAGGGGAGGAGCAGAGAAAGAGAGGGAGAGAGAGAATCCCAAGTAGGCTCTGTGCTGCCAGAGCAGAGCCCAACATGGGGCTCAAATCCACAAAACCATGAGATCATGACCTGAGCTAGGGAAACCAAGAGTCAGACGCTTAACCAACTGAGCCATTCAGGTGCCCCTCAAGACTTCTATTCAGCATTGTACTAGAGGTTCTAGCCAAGGCAATTAGGCAATAAAATGAAATAAAAGGCATCCAGAATGGAAAGAAAGAAGTGAAACTATCTTCTATTTGCAGATGACACGATCTTGCATACAGAAAATCCTAAGGAATACACACACACACACACACACACACACACACACACACACCTATCAGAGTTAATAAATTCAGCGGGATTACAGGATACAATATACTAAACAAAACTGTATTTCTTTATCCTAGTAATGAACAATCTGAACATAAAATTAAGAAAACAATTCCATTTTCAATAGCATTAAAAATAATAAAATACTTAGGAATAAATTTTTAAATTTTTAAAAAATGTTTATTTACTTTTGAGAGAGACAGAGTGAGGGAAGGGCATAGAGAATGAGGGAGACACAGCATCCAAAGAAGGCTCCAGTCTCTGAGCTGTGAGCACAGAGCCCCATGAAAGCCTCGAACTCATGAACCACGAGATCATGATCTAAGTTGAAGTCAGATACTTAACTGACTAAGCCACACAGGTGTCTCAGGCATAAATTTTTAAAAAGAAGTGCAAGGCTTAAACACTGAGAACTACAAAACATTGTTGAAAGAAAAGAAAGAATTTCTGCCTAAATAAATAACAAGACATGAATTGGAAGACTTACTACTGTAAATATGTTAACATGGCAATATACCCCAAATTGATCTAGAATTCAATACAATCCCTATCAAAATTTCAAGTGCCTTCATTTCTGCAGAAATGGACAAGCTGATCCTAAAATTCATAAGGAAATGCAAGAGACTCAGAGTAGCCAAAATAATTGTCAAAAAGAAGAACAAATTAGAAAGACTCACACTTCTTAATTTCAAAACTTACTAAAAACCTACAGTAAACACAACAGGCATAAGTGTAGACATATGAAACAATGGAATAGAATTAAAAGTCCAGAAATAAATACATACAGCTATGGTCAATTGATTCAACAAAGATGTCAAGACAATTCAGTGGAGAAAGAACAGCCTTTTGAACAAATGATGTTGGGGAAAATAGATATCCACATGAAAAAGAATGAATCTGGACCCTTATCTCACATGATATATAAAAATTAACTCAAAATGGATCCAAGACCAAAAGGAGGTGGTAAAATTATAAAACCCTCAGAAGCAAACATAAGTGTAAACCTTGAGCTAGACAATAGCATGACACCGAAAGCACAAGCAACCAGAGAAAAAATAAATCGGATTTCATCAAAATTAAAAACTTTTATGTGTCAAAGGACATCATCAAGTAAACAAAAAGACAACTCATAAAATGGAAAAAAAATATTTGCAATTCATGTATCTGATGAGGGTCTAGCATTCAGAACAAAGACAAAAAAATCAATTTTAAAATGGGGAAAGGATTTGAACAGACATTTCTCCTCAGAAGATACGTAAAGGGCCAATAATTGCATGAAAAGATGATTAACATCACTACTTATGAGGGAAATGCAAATCAAAACCACAATGAGATAATCACTTCACACCCATAATAATGACTTTAATAAAAAGGACAGACGATAACAAGTATTGGGGAAGATATGTAGAAATTAGAACCCTCATACATTGCTGGTAGAACTGTAAAATGGTGCACTCATAGTGGAAAACAGTTTGGTTGTTCCTCAAAAAGTTAGACACAGTACTAACATATGGCCCAGTAATTCCACTCCTACGTTTATACTCAAGATAATTGAAAATAGTGGCACCTGGCTGGCTCAGTCATAGAGCAAGGAACTCTGGATCTGGGGGTTGTGACTTTGAGCCCCATGCTAGGCATAGAAATTACTTTTAAAAAAAAAACAAGAAAATTGAAAATATGTGTTCACACAATAACTTGTGCATAAATGCTTCTAACAAGCATTCAGAATAATCAAAGAGTGGAAACAACCCAAATGTCCATCAAGTGATGGATGGATAAACAAAATGTGGAATAGCCATACAATGGAATATTATTCAGCCATACCAACAAATAAAGTACTGATATATGCTACAAGATGGACTAAATTTCAAACATTATGATAAGTGAAAGAAGCCAGACATAAAGGGCCATATACTACATGATTCCATTTATATGATTTATGTGAAATATCCAGAATAGTCAAATCCACAGAAACAAGATTTCTTTTTCAGGCTGATGAAATGTTCTGGATTTAGATAGTAATGATGGTTGCATAGCCTTGTGAATATTCTAAAAACCACTGAACTGTACACCTTAAAATGGTGGATTTTATGAATTGTACACCTTAAGATGGTGGATTTGATGGTATGTAAATAGTATCTTTTAAAAAAATTAGACTGAGTCTGGGTGCAATGTGGCAGTCTCAGCTGAACCAGACCCCCATTTTGGTGGGCAGTTGGCTTGAAAGATGTTGTCCCAACCAACCAGAGCCTAGAGCAGTAGCCAGCTGTGCAGTTGCTAAGAAAGCCAGAGCAATGTGTGTGTATAAGGGGTAGGCCTAGAGCTGGCAACAAGGGAAGGCTAGTAACTTGTGCACCTCTGACTTCTTCCATACAGACCAACGGATTTCCCCACATGCTCTAATCTTCCCCTCCTGGGTGTCATTTGACTTTTTAAAGATGAAGCTCAGGACCTATAGCACCAACAAACCATTGCAATCAACTTACGTGATGCTTCCCTTCCATAATCACCTTTTCAATACTAATAGTAACAAGTTTTAAAGATTTTTATTTTAAAATTTAACCAAAACAGTTAAGTGTTTCTCAGGAAAATCCGCACTGGCGTGTTGTCATCCTCTTCTCCTCCAGAATTTTGTCAATATTTTACCTTCATTAAAAAGGCTGAAGATTTTTATATTTCCCAAGCTAAGTCAACCCTAGGGGTACTGTCTCCCAATTCACTTAACTGTGAGTCTCGCATGATTCTTTTTCTGTGAACTCTAGGCCTGGGGAAGCAAGAGCTGGAACTAGGTTTCACAGCCTTCCCTGCGTGGGTTAAGGATCACCTGTGATACTAATAATTGTTGTCTTTGGTAACTTCTACTTGAACAGTAACAAAAGGTATAAATCACCCCCAAGGCTCTTAATTACTCCCATTAACAGTTGCTTTGTTATCCCGGATGCAGAGCAGTTTCACTGCTCTGTGAGTACACACTGTGAGTACAGAGCTACAAGCCTGGCTTCAAGCCAGGAGTTAAAATAAGTTATGCTAAATGGATGGCTCAATTGTTCCCCTGGACTCTCTCTAGGTTTGGGGGATGTGGGCCTAAGTGAATGAACACTATAGGAGTGCGGGGTCTGTGCATCTTCTAGGAGTTCCTTGGGGTGTTGTGCTGCATCTTGCCATGGTTATTTTATTTTTCTAATCTTTCTTAGTTTTGCTTCTAGAGTCATTGTTTTCTTCCTCCCTCCCTCTCCTTTATCCCACCCTGCGCACTACAAATCTTTCTCCTTTTCTTCCATGCATTTGGTAACTGGCAAAAAAATAGAAGTGTAGAATTTAGGAGGAAAATAAAAAAAAGAAAGAAAAAGAAAGAGAAAGAAAGAAAGGAAGAAAGAAAGAAAGAAAGAAAGAAAGAAAGAAAGAAAGAAAGAAAGAAAGAAAGAAAGGAAGGAAGAAAGAAAGAAAGAAAGAAAAGAAAAGAAAAGAAAAGAAAAGAAAATAGAAAAGAAAAGAAAATAGAAAAGAAAAGAAAATAGAAAAGAAAAGTAAAAGAAAGACACACTCAACTGGGGCATTTGAACTGGAAGTCTGGAGATTTTAAGCTTTCCTCTTCAAAAAAATGCCACAGTACTTAGGTTACCTATACAGTCAAATCTCAACTCCTCAGCAAGGAATTCAAGAAGCTCCATGATGTGGCCTCAGTCTCCCTCCAAGTCCACACCCCACTGCCATTAGGAACTGCGATCTTCTAGAGCACAGGCTTTGACTACTAGTAAACGGGGGTCTGACCCCGGAAGTTCACTTCCTCACCATGTGAATGTGGTCAGATCATTACACTTGCTGTGTGACCCTGGACAGATCATTTAAACCTGCTGAACCTCAGATATCCTACACAGATCAGGAGGGTTTAAAAAGATGATACCTGATAGTGTTCAACATAGTTGGCACAAAGTAAGTTCTTAAAAATGGGAGATGCCACGTGAGAATCTGAAAAGTATGCCCTTTGCTTTCAATTACTAATTAATTTTGAAGATTTTCAGGTCAAATGCCCAACTGTCTTTCACCAGCACGCTGTCCTATGGCTCTGATCTCCTCTGTCTTTTCCATCCACACTCTCAAAACTTCCGTTGAATCTTGAAGCTGGACCTGCCTTCATTCTGCCTTGAATTCTGCCTCCCTCATTGGGTTTTAATCTTTTTGAGGACACAGATTATATCCTGCATGTTTGTTTTATGAATAAATAAATAATAAATAAATGAATGATTATGAAGAAATATATGTCAAGTGAACACAGACCCTTCAGAAACAACAAAACTTTTCTAGACATTCTGATGTATCAAGAGTCTTGAAACTGCTATCTAAGAAGAAATAACCTCAAAAGCCTTAAAAAAATTCATTTGGTAACAAAAAAGTATGCTCCTATATTTTTTTCCTTCCCTAAAACCTCCTTGTAATTTCCTTTCCATTGAATCAGCCAAAGCTGGATCACAGGACTACCTCTCCATCAGGAGCCAACCCCATCTTTCCCTGAGATCAAGGAATCTCCTTCTTAATTTTTTTTTAATGTTTATTTATTTTTGAGACAGAGAGAGACAGAGCATGAGTGGGGGAGGGGCAGAGAGAGAGGGAGACACAGAATCCGAAGCATGCTCCAGGCTCTGAGCTGTCAGCACAGAGCCCGATGCGAGGCTCGAACTCACAGACTGTGAGATCATGACCTGAGCCAAAGTTGGATGCTCAACCGACTGAGGCACCCAGGCGCCCCAGGAATCTCCTTCTAACACGTGAAAAAGTCCAGGCTCTGTTAGTGGAGTCAAAGAACTGGAGAGGAAACAAATCTCAGTCTCCTTCTCTGTCTCTGTCTCTGTCTCTCTTTCTACATATGTACACACACATATACAAGAAGTGATCAAAATCTCAACAGTGGTTAGGCATGCCTGGATGGCTCAGTCAGTTAAGCATCCAACTCTTGATTTTGGCTCAGGCCATGATCTCATGGTTCGTGAGACCGAGTCCCAAAACAGACTCTAGGCTGACAGTGTGGGGCCTGCTTGGGATTTTCTTTCTCCTTCTCTCTCTCAATCTCTCAAAAAAAAAAAAAAAAATCTCAAAATCTCAACAGTGTTTATATCTGGGTAGCAAGAATTTGGATTAATTTCCTCTCTTTTTTCTTTCCATAATTTCCAAGGTCTCTATAATAAGTATTATCATGGTTATTAGCAAAAACAAGAAAGAGTTCTATGGGAGAAAAATAAAGCCTCCAAAGATAGAAATACATGCTAAAGCCATAAGCCCAGATTGTCTAGGACAGTTCTAACTAAATACTGGATTCCACTGACCCCAAAGTACACTCTTTTCATCTATGTTACGACAGTTTAGGTGAGATGCTCCTTTATAAACTTGATTAACATAGGAAAACAAGCCGAGAGAGGGGTCCTGGGGCCACAGTCTCAGTTTGCATAACCATTTGCATACTGGCAGCTATAGGCCTGTTGCAGTGCCAGTTGCACTGGGAACACTAAAATAAAGCTCTTCCAAGGTCAGTCATCAATGTACATAGTGGAAATAAACAGCATGCATGATCCTATCTTCGTTATCATCAATATTATCACCACCAACATTTATGGAACTCTTGCTACTTGCCATAAAGAGCATTAAATGCCTCACAACAACCCTGAAGTAGAACTTATTACTGTTTTCCATTTAACAGAGAAGGAAGCAGAAACTTAGAAAGATTGTCATCAGAGAAAACATTCACTTTACCATATTCTACTTTAAACCAGCTCATGCGAGAGGGGCACCTGGGTGGTTCATTCAGTTAGGCATCCAACTTTGGCTCAGGTCATGATCTCACAGTCTGTGAGTTCAAGCCCTGCACTGGGCTCTGTGCTGACAGCTTAGAGTCTGGAGCCTGCTTCTGATTCTGTGTCTTTCTCTCTCTCTGCCCCTCCCCCACTTGTGCTCTGTCTGTCTGTCTGTCTCTCTCAAAAATAAATAAACATTAAACTAGTTCATGTGAGAAAGAGATATAGACAATTGGGTGAAGAATATAATCTGTGGGAAGAAAAAGACGGGTGGGGGAAGGCTGCCCAGCTAAAGTAAGTCAAAACACACATGTGCCTCTGCAGCCCAGAAATGAGACCCACCAAAACTGACAGGGGGCAGAAAGACCACAGGAAAAATGTTTGCACTTGAGGGTCATTATTTCTGGAACATGTAACCTGATTGGAATTCAGGACTGGCTCTGTACACATTGAGCAGAGACTGGTCTCAGGCTGGGTGGCAAAGATTTTGAGTTAGCATGCTGCCCTAATCATTCAATACTTCTTTTTCTAATAATGAAGTTATTATTTTTAAAGGCATAGCATATCTGAGATCTCTTGTGTCCCTTTAATAGGTCTTATTTTTGTTGTTGTATAGTTTTATTTCATTGCTTAGGCTAAGGTGAAGCTGTAATTCAGTTTAAATGCTATATGTTACAGGCAAGCTGCTTACAATATATGGTCTCAGGAATTTTTGGAAACTTATCTTTAGATGTTATTGGCACAAAATAACAGCCTAGAGTTTGGTCCTCTGGGTGTAAAAGACAAATAAAGCTTCCCGTAGCTTGACAACTTATAAAAGTTCTCTGCCACAAAACATGTTGGCGAGATGGGGAAAGCTCTGAAACCTTTTCCTAGCTCTAGAATAGAAAAACCAGTGAGGGTGGTAAGAATCTAGAGAGTATAAGACTATTATCAGGAAAAATTCAAGATTTCTAATTTAGAAGTAACAAGCTACAGACAGAGAAAATTTGCAAAAGACATTCTGATAAAGGACTGCTATCCAAAATATACAAACTCTTAAAACTCACCAATAACAAATAACCTGATGAAAAAATAAGCCAAAGACCTTAAGAGACCACTTACCAAAAAAGAGATACAGAAGGCCAAAAAGCATATGCAAAGATGCTCCACATCATAGGTCATCAGGGAAATGAGAATTAAAACAACAATGAGACACCACTACATACCTCTTAGAATGGCCCAAACCCGCAATGCTGGCAACACCAAGTGCTGGCTAGGATGCAGAGAGACAGCTCTCATTCCTTGCTGGTGGAAATGCAAAAGAGTACAGCCACTTTGGTAGTTTCTTAAAAAATTAAACATATTCTTGCTATATGATCCAGAAATCATTGTCCTTGGTATGCACCTAAAGAAGATGAAAACTGGTCGCCTGGGTGGCTCAGTCGGTTAAGCAGCCGACTACAGCTCAGGTCATGATCTCTTGGTCTGTGAGTTCGAGCCCCGCGTCGGGCTCTATGCTGATGTCTCAGAGCCTGGAGCCTGCTTCAGATTCTGTGTCTCCCTCACTTTCTGCCTCCCCTGCACACACTCTGTCTCTATGTCTCTCAAAAATAAATAAACTTAAAAAAAAAAGAAGATGAAAACTTACGTCCACACGAAAACCTATCCACCGATGTTTATAACAGCCTTATTCATAATTGCCAAAACTTGGAAGCAACCAAGATGTCTTTCAGTAGATAAATAATAACTAAACTGTGGTACATCCAGACAATAGAATACTATTCAGAAATAAGAAGAAATGAGTTATTAAGCCATGAAAAGGCAGAGAGAAACCTAAAAGCATATTAGAAAGTGAAGGAAGCCAATCTTAAAAGGCTACATACTGTATGATTCCAACTATATGATATCTTAGAAAAGACAAAACTATAGAGACAATAAAAAGACTAGTGGTTCAGGGATTAGTAGAGAGAGAGAGAGAGATAAATAGGTGGAGCAATAGGAATTTTTAGAAACTATTCTGTATGATACTACAATGGCAGATAAATGCTATGATACCTATGTTAAATCCCAGAGCAGGTATAACAGCACGAGTAAACCCTCATGTAGACCACAGACTTGGGTGATAATCTTGTGCAGTGTAGGTTCATGGATTGTGGTGGGAGAGATTATGCATGTATGGGGACAGTGAGTACTTTGTACTTCCCACTCAATTTTGCTGTGAACCTAAAACTTCTCTAAAAATTAAAGTCTATTTTTTTAAAAGAAAACTGTGTGTATGATCATTATCATCATCTTTTTTTACAAGACTAATAAGAGGTAAAACTGTGAAACTGGAGAAAGTTTATCCCTGGGTTTTTTCTGAGTTCTTGAGCTCTACATGGACTCCCCACTCCCCATGCTAGAGTTCAGGGGCTTCTCTACCACATGCTAAGTATGGTGTTTATATCCATGGGATGGGGGAGCCTGGGTGGCTCAGTCAGTTGAGCATCCAACTCTTGATTTTGACTCAGGTCATGATCTCATGGTTTATGAGATTGAGCCCCGTGTCAGGCTCTGTACTGACAGCATGAAGCTTGCTTGGGATTCTCTCTCTCCCTACTTCTATGCACCCCATTATCCCGTACACACACTCTCTATCTCTCAAAATAAATAAATAAACTTAAAAAATATCCAGGGGCACCTATGTGGCTCAGTCGGTTAAGCATCGACTTCAGCTCAGGTCATGATCTCATGGTTTGTGAGTTTGAACCCCATGCTGGGCTCTGTGCTGACAGCTCAGAGCCTGGAGCCTGCTTCAGATTCTGTGTCTCCCTCTCTCTCTCTGCCCCTCCCCCACTTGTGCTCTGTCTCTCTCTCTCTCTCTCTCTCTCAAAAATAAATTCAAAAAATTAAATAAAAATAAATAAATCCATGGAATGGTGGTGAACCAGTCCTGCCCTTATAAAGTTTACTGTTCAAAACAGAAGAGAAGCATTAAATAAGTAATTGCCACAAATACATAGATAGGTGATTGAATTATTATACGTGCCCTGAAATAATATTATAAGATCAAACCAAGTCAATGGACTCAGGGATGATTTTCCTGAAGAAGAAATTTAACCTGCAACATTAAGTTTGGCTAAGAAGCTAGGCAGGGCAAGATGTATTCTCAGGTGGCAGGGCGGGGTTGGATAGAGAGAAGTCGGGCACAGGAAACACCATATGAGCAGACTCTGAGGGAAGAGGGCTGTGGGGCATGAGGGAGAAACTGAAGGGCCCAGATGACTGCAACACTAAGAATGTGAGAAGTGGGGAGAGATGCAGCTTGAGAGATGGGCAGAGGACAGATTGAATTTAAACTACTCTAACAGCAAGGGCCAGCCACTGTAGAATTTTAAGCAGAAGAATGATGGTGTCTTATCTCTCGTTTTATTTCCAGAACCTAACTCAGTGCTTAAAACATCATGGGTGGCTTAATAAACATTTGAGAAAGGAAAGATGGAAAGAAAATGAGAAAGAGATGGGCACACTCATTTACTCAATTACGTATTATGTAGTAAGTGGAATTTTAGTTGTCTGGAGGTGGCAATGCACCCACTCACATAATTCATTTACTGAGTGAAATCATCATGGCTATCATCCTCACCATCATCCATTATTATTCAAAGAATCATTTTCTTCTTGAAAACCCACAATATGTTATTAAAATTTTTATTATAATTTCAAATCAGAACAGTCTCTTGTCAATTTTCTGTGTCCAAGATCTGGGGGTCACTTTACTTTCCATGTTTGCCATATCTGAAAATTTATGTGTATCTCTTGATGAGAGATATAAAACTCAACAGCAACTTTACTACTAATGATGAGAGGTATTGGTTTTTATTTGCAACCATTGCTCTTTAATGACCTAAATAGCTTTAGCACTTTTCTTAGGCTAGACAAAGGAATATCGATTTGCCTCTCTCTCCCTCTCTCTCCCTCTCTCTCTCTCTCTCTCTCTCTTTCGCTCTCTCTTTTCCTGCTAGAGAAATCTTCTTGCTAAAGGAGTGACTCAGGTAACCTGGCTCTTTTGGCATTTTCTCCCATGGTTCAGCTGGGATTCTAAAGAAGATAAAAATTCTAAGAATGAGGTGTTCTCCTTGTTGGCAATGCTATCCCAAAGGTAATTTACTTCTGTTCAGAGAAGTCCCTTCTGCTGTTTTGTGTAATGTCCTCTTCAGACAAATAGAAAATATGATCAAGTCTCATTTAAGTGAGGAGAAAATACTTCTTCAAGTTAGAAGAAAGAAGAGGGAGGTAGAAGATGTAGCATACTTACAAATCAAATAAAGGCAAGACAATTAGAATGCAGATGTTTCCTAAGACCCTGGGCAAATAAGAAAAGGAAGAAAAGGAAGGAGGACAGTAAACTGACAAGGCCTTATACAGCTCTCCCCAAAAGTGCTCAGGCTCCCAGGCAGCATTGAGCTGGGCTCCCTGAAGACTGTGGACAGCATTACTTCTCATGCTCAGGGGGGTATCTACCCTATAGTAGATAGTTTGTAAATGTGTGTTGAATGGAATGGAAGAAACAATGAGTGGATAAATGACTAAATAAACAAACACAAACTGATACATTTTGGCTGCTACATTTGGAAGGGGGACAAATAACCACCATCCTGAAATTACTTGATTATCATAATAGGGTATACTCAGCAAAGTTGGTCAGGATGTACCTGTGTGTGTGGAGGCCAAGGAGGAAAGATGGGGGTGAAGTGAAGAGTGTTATGAAAATACTATAGGTTAGAGGTCACAAACTACTGCCAGTCGGTCAATCACCTTTGTACATGAAGTTGTATTAGAGCCTAGTGACACACAATCCTTTATGTGTTGGTTATGGCTGCTTTCACTTATAATGGCAGAGTTGAGTAAAAAAAAGCCTAAAATATTTACTTTACCTTTACCAAAAATTTCTTTACCAAAAATTTCCACCCATAACTGCTTTAGGTCAAGGCATAAAAGGATTAAATGCAAGGAGATCTAAGCAGGCAGGATCTGGAGTCATGGGATTGTCAAGAGAGTCAAAGTGTGAGGCTGAATCTCAGATGCATAAAATGCTAGAGTTGGAAGGGACCTCAGAGGTCAGTTGACCCACTTCCTCAACTTTAGAAGAAAAGACTTTGACTCAGAGAGGAAAAACAACTTGCTCAAGGTCCCACGGTCAGTTAGTGGAAGTGTTAGGACTAGCAGACATCTGGTGAGACTGTTCCCTGATTGTAGAGTAGAAACACAATTCCTGGGATCATGCCACATTTTGGGGCTCTGGGACACATGACTATTTCTCTCCCTTAAGAAAAAGGCAGCATCTAGGTGAAGAAGGGAGGGGATGACTTCTTTCCCAAATTTCCTTTTCATCTTCTGGACTTATGGTTGATTTCTTCATTAAATACGTGACGGCTAATGCCACCCAACTCAAAATTAACTTTGCAAAGAAACGTGGGGAGGCTTAGAAGCACCAGGCAGATGAGTGTGTATTTTTTTAACCTATTCAAGAAGCCTCATGGAGGAGGAGTTTTGACAGGTCCCATTAAACATTCTGTCAATTGATAATGCCAAATGTATCCCAAAACATAACATTAACATAACATAACATAACATAATATAGCATAACATAACATTATATTACATTTCTGGGTAAATAATTAAATAGAGGTAATGCCTACCAGGCTTAGAACCATTCTCACACAGCCCATGTTGAAGAAAAACAAGTTTTTCAACCTCCAGGGCAATTTGAAGTCCTGAATCATTAAATAAATCCTAGATGTGTTAGAATAAGGCTTCCCAGTTGTGGTCTAAGAAAACATTCCTCTGTAGTATGAACCCACCAAGTATCATAGGCTAAACAAACAACTCCTTGCCATGAAACTTGGCCAAGAAAGAGTTCACTGAAGAACTGTATTGCTTTCCTTGACAGTAGACTGTTAGCCTCCATCCTTGGGAAATGATGGCTGTGGAAGAGACAGAGCTCATGCAGCCAGTCCCTTGATCTGTTAGGTAAGGAAACCAAGGCCCAGAGAGGTATATTTATTGCTACAGGTCATAAAACAAACAAACAAACAAACCATAAAACAGTTTCAGAACCCTGGCCTCTTTTCAACATACCACACATAAGAAAGCCTACCATAGTACCCAGCAAATAGTAAGCACTCAATAAACATTTGCAGAATAAATGAATCAATGAATAAATTCAACAACTGTACTCTTTGAATGCTTTTTATGCTCTATACCCAGTTTTAGGCTCTGGGGATACAGTGTTGAATAAGGTCCCAGCTGTCGTAGAGTTCACATTTTTGTGTGTGTGAGTAGTAGTAGTAGTAGTAGTAGTAGTAAGGTAATTGGGGCAATGTATGTTGAGGACAGAGAAATAATTATAATAACTAATATTTAATAAACATTTGCTACATGCCAGTCAGATACTATTCTAAGCAGTTGTCTTAGTCAGATCAGGTGATCATAACAAAATACCATAGACTGGATAGCTTAAGCAACAGACTTTTATTTCTTGAAGTTCTGGAGGCTAGGAAGTTCGAGATCAAGGTACTAGGTGATTCTGTTCCTCAGTGAGGGCCCTCTTCCTGGCTTGCAGACTGTAGCCTGTCCACTGCAGCTCCTCATGATAGGGAGAACAGAGGAAGATCTGGTCTCTCTTCTTCTTAGTATAAGAACACTAGTCCCTAATCCCATCATGGGAACTCTACCTTCATGACCTTATCTAAACCTAATTACCTCCCAAAGGTCTAACCTCCAAATACTATCATACTGCATACTGGGCAGGGGAAGTTAGTGCTTTAACATAGGAATTTGGGGTGGACGCATTGGGTCCAAAAAAGCCAACTCCTTTAGGACTCTTTTGAAAATTATTTTTATTTTATTTATATATTTTAAATATTTATTTATATTCAGAGAGAGAAAGGCAGAAAGAGAGGGAGAGAGAGAATCCCAAGCAGACTCCACAATGGCAGCAGGGCTCAATCTCACAAATTGTGAGATCATGACCTGAGCCGAAATCAAGAGTTGGATGCTTGACTGACTGAGCCACCCAATCACCCTGAGGACTTTCAGTAACATATGAGGGAGCTATTCTTATGCTCGTGTTTTACAGATAAGGAAACCAAGCACAAAGAGGTTAAATAGCTTGCTCAAGGTCATATAGCTATAATTGGCACAGCCAAGAATCAAACCCAGGCAGTCTGGCTCCATAGCCCAAAGTCTCATCCAAAGATCAAGAGGGTGAATGAATGATTAAGTGAGTGAATAAATAGATGAGTTGAATAAAGAAAGGAATACAATTCTTCAATATGACTATTTCATAGAGAAACAAATACCTTTTATGAAATTGATTTTTGGAAGTTATTTGTTTGTAAGTAAATTATAGATATTCCTTGACATATGATGGGGTTACATCCTGATACACACATTGTAAATTGAAAATGCGTTTAGTACACCTAACCTACCAAACATCATAGCTTAGCCTTGCCTACTTAGAACACTTACACTCGTATACAATTGGGCAAAATCATCTAACGCAAATCCTGTTTTATAATAAAGTGTTGAATATCTCATGTAACTTATTGAATACTGTACAAAAGTGAAAAACAGAATGGTTGTATGGGTACAGAATGGTTGTAAGTGCATCAGTTGTTTGCCCTCGTGATCACATGCCTGCCTGGGAGCTATGGCTCACTGCCACTGCCTAGTATCACCAGTGAGTATCTTACCACTGGGAAAATATCAAAATTCAAAATCTTGAAGTATGGTTTCTACTGAATGTATACTGCTTTTGCACCATAGACTATCATATAAGACTGTCACAGACTGTCTGTATAAGAAATTCTGAACATGGGAATTCTTTCTAAATCTTATTTGAAAAAAATTAGACACATAAATAGGGTTTCTTTAAGTTTATATGGGCAAACTTCTTTCCTCAGGTGAAAGTTTCCAGATTATAAATCTAAACATCATGAACATAGCTAAACTTAGTGAGCCTTACCATATGTCAGGTACTAGGTGCTAATTTTAGTGCATTTAATCCTCACGTCCACCCTAGGAAGCAGGTGCTATTTTCAATTTAACTTTATAGATGAGACGACTGAGGCACAGAGAGGTTAATTACTCTTCCCAAGATCATAGAACTAACAAGTGGCAGAGCTGGAGTCTGAACAGGGCAATCCAATTCCAGAGACTAGGAAATACTCCCTCTAGTGTCTCTGTTTTTATTTAGAGCCATGTTTCTCAACCTGACCTCATCATGTTGGCTTCACCTAGGGAGCTTAAAAAAAAATGCTGATGCTTTGGCCCCATCCCAATAAAAAAGTAATGGACCCTTGGTATTGCTCTTTTAAAAGCTCCATTATAGGGGTGCCTGGGTGGCTCAGTCAGCTAAGCATCTAACACTTGATTTCGGCTGAGGTCATGATCTCAGGGTCGTGAGATTGAGCCCCATGTCAGGGCTCTTCCCTGGGTGTGGAGCCTGCTTAAGATTCTCTTTTTCTCCCTCTACTACTCTCTCTGTCTCTTTCTCTAAGAAAATAAAATAAAACAAATAAAAGCTCCATTATAACTCTGATGCATGGTAAGAGTCCAAATTGGCTCAAATTTCCTCTATGTTTTGGGCTTTCTACCCAAAGCCAGCATCACAACAACCATCCTCCAATGACATCTATGATTCCCAAGACAGTTCATAGCTCAGGTAGCAATGCTGCCCTCCTTCCAAAAGTTTCTATGGGTCCTGGGGACTCTGGTTCTTCTGAACTGCCAGATCCACCTCCTGGGTCTTAGCACTACAATAGAGAGGATCAAGTGGGAGTAAGTCTAATATATCCAAATCGCACCTACTTAAGATCAACTTTCCTTTATTGTGTCGGGAGCTGTACCAGGTGCTTAATATACATTGTTGGGGCACCAGGGTGGCTCAGTTGGTTCAGCGTCAGACTCTTGATTTTGGCTCAGACCATGGTCTCACAGTTTGTGAGTTTGAGCCTCGCATGAGGCTCTGTGCTGACAGCATGGAGTCTGCTTGGGATCCTCTCTCTCTCCCCCCTCTCTTTGACCCTACACTGCTTGCTATCTTTCTCAAAATAAATAAATAAATTTAAAAAATTTAAAAAAATACATCATTGTCACTCTTCACTCCTGGGATTTGAAGGAGGCCCAATTAATAGGACACTTCTTTCTACATGAGTTCTAAAGCAGTTGAGATAAACAAAGGAGTTAGGCAGATGGAGATCAAAATGCCAGCTTCATTAAAGATAAAGATTGCTTGAGAATATGGAGTAGGTGTGAAGCAACAATGAGCTTCCGGAATTGGACACTGAGCAGAAGTTCAGCAGATGGACAGATGTAAGTGAACCTGGAAGAGACACTCCACTGGTACTGTAATGCATGTTTATAAAGCACGATCTAATAGTTAGTTACTATTACTAAAATAGAAACTGCACAATGACTGCCTCACTCAGTGCAGGCACTATGCTTAATTATTATTAAGTCTACTACACAACAACAAAGTGCAAAGTCATTTACGAATTTCCTTCGATTTACGCGTAGCTACTATTTGCAACATTTCCCCACGCCAACCCCTCAGAAAAGTGAAAGAGAAGAGATTTTATTGTATTTCCATCTTTTATACTGTGCTTATGGGCGCCATATGCAAGACACATGTGAAAGGCATAGCCACAGCACACCCCACATGGGCATTGCAAACCATTTACATTAGATTTTCCTGTTACAGTAGCTGCAGGCACGTAAAATGTTTATTACTGTTATATTGCCGTTGCTTTCATTCTACATATACCTGCTGCTGAGCATCTGGTCTTGTGCTGCAAAGAATGGGAATGTATTGATGTTTTCTCTGGAACTCCAGTTTTCTTCCTTTAACCAGACACTGGCCTTCCCTGGCCTTCTCCGCTGACTAGTCCCAAAGGCTAGACAAGGTAAGTAACCTTGGGATCCGTTGAACATAAAAAAGTCATGACAAAGGCTGCTTTTGCTTTAAACAAACAATCAAGCAAAACAAGTCTTTTCAATACTGAGGTAATCACTCTTAAAAGAGCAGTCCATGAAGTTTTCCCCCCAGGTTTACTAAGAAGATAGTAATTGCACCCCAGATCAGCCTATTTTCTCCTGCCCCCAAGCCACTACATACATCATCAAGCCTATTATTGGTGCATTACCTGCTAGCCATTTGTCTGATGCCAACCCTTCAGTTACCCCATCATTGTCTTCAGAGATCTTAAGCTAATAGACAACTTTGCATGTTAGGTTAAGCAACAAAAGTTCAATATAATAATAGGTGATAGCATATATTTAGTATATTGAAAAGCTTTCTGGACTTAGACTGAGCTGGATGAGAGCAACTGGCTTTCTCTTACCAGCTTTGGTTGCATCACTTGACTTCTTTGTGCTATATTGTACAACTGAGACAGTATGTGTGGTGGTTAAGAGGTTGGGCCTCAGATTTAGATGTGATTGTGAATCTCAACTGCCACTTATCAGGCGTCTGACTTTGGGTAACTTATAAAACTATTCTATGTCCCCAATTCTTCATCTGCAAAGGGGGACCTGCTACACAGGATGGCTGTGTGGATTAAACATGATATTCATAAAGCACTCAGCGGAGTGCCTAGACCATAGTAGGTGTTCCCAAAGGGGCAACTGTTATTACTATAAGTAAAAAAAAGCTGTGAAACCACTGGTTCACAATGATTATATAATCAATTGTCAAATTAGTGGTACTAATGATTGGTAATTTCAGAGTTGAAGGGTAAGAGTGCTCTCTGTGGGAAGGAATATACTGAGCTTGGCTTTGAAGAAGGCCTAGAGTGGAATGAATGGACAGTTGGTGGGTGATGAGGACATGAAAAGCATGAGACTGGCTTAATCAAGGGCAAGAAAGAAGGAATGTGCATGGAATAATTTATGAACAGTGAATATAGCAGCTTGTTGGAGCAAAAGATTCACATGAGGTGGGAGGAAGAGGAGAGCAATGTGTAGAAGAAAATAGGATTGAGAAGGAATACTGGGAAAGCCCTTCCAGAATAACAAATTTGGGTAATTCCAAGGCAGTGGGGTACATTTGAATGTCTTTGAGTAGTGAGAAGATGTGATGAAAGGAAGATTACACTGGTAGTGATGGATAAGACAAAATGCATATCTTGGAGGTTATTTTTTTCTATTTTATTGATGAACAAGACCATTTAAATTTTGATGATGGTGAGGGGCCAAACAATGATTTGTAAAGAATTAACTTTCTCAGTTTTTGTCCATAACTTAGTAAGTCATTAAATACTGTTATAGTTAACATGTGTACAGTTCTATATAGTTATTATAACATTAAGTAGCACATAAACAGTAGTCATAAAAGAATAAAATCACACAATGCTCTCACCATGGAGAGTTGTGTAATAGGGCCACAAAAAAACAATTTTGAGGTGACAACTTTGGGGCAGAGGGTCATAATCTTTTGGAGTTGTGTTTTACTTTAGAAGTTTTCCTTACTGACAAAAATTAGAAAATAGTAAATTGGGAACCGCAAGAATTAGAATTACAAAACACAACTGATGAAGACTTAAACTCTGAACTTGGAAAAATTATAGGCAACATGAAAATTCTCTAAAATAATTTTAAAGATCCAGAATTCAGGAGACAACTTTTCGAATCTAAACACGTAACCACAACAATAAAGGAGAGGATCTGAGCAGGATCGTTTTCTACAGAGAAGGGATTAGTGTCAATACCGGCACCAGAATACATTATTGTGTGTAGATAATATTGATGAAAGAAAAAGATACTATTTATTGAGCTATAAGCTGGAGTAATGATAGAAGTATTTGGTCTTATTTCACTCTCATAAGAACCTATTACCTGCATCTTACCAACTAGAAAATTGAGATTTAGTGTCACTTGATAACTTGTTCAAAGTCACACAGCTAGTGAACGCAGGACTGAACTGGGATTTAATGGCAGTTCTGTCCAACCTCCTAACTCAGGCTCTTTCTACTGTGCCCACACAAATGTGCAGGTACTCACACACAGGCATGTACACACACACGCCTAACATTTCCTGAAGTTAAATAAATGTAATTAGCATGTCTAACATAAGGAGTCAAAAATTATCCACTGATTTTTATTATTTTCTTTACAAGGTCTTAAGTTTAAAGAATGAGTTGTTAAGAAGGATCTAAACTGGATGGTTCCAGGTGATGTCAGCAAGTGCTGTTCTGACACTCCAGAGGGGCAGGCCAGGTACGCTGTAGCCCTTCATAAGGAGGCCTAAGCCAGTACCTTGGATTAGTCTTTCTGACACTCTTCTCATACTATTTACATAGCTCACCATATCCCCATGTGGTCAGCAGGGTAGGTATTGTTTTCTCATGTTATGTGGAGGACGTTGGATCCTAGAAGCTAAGTGGCTTCCTAAGGCCATACAGCTAGTCTCTGGCAAGGTTAGGATTCACATCGGTCTTCTGACTACAGATCTGGATTTCTCCCATTGCAACACAGCTGCTTCTAGAAGGTGAATCAACTTAATATTTAAAATGTGCAACCTGGGTTTAAATCTACTGTGGAAGAAGTACTAAATTCCACTGATATTTAGTTTTTCCTTAAGTAAAAATACAGACAACAGACTGATGTGAAGACCAGATGAAAGAAAGGAAAACACAGCTCAAATTACTTAAGTCATGTATATTAGATCCTGAGCTTTCCGCAGATAATTCATGCAAAAGAAGTTGTTAAGTACCCACTCTGTGTCAGGTATATGCTGGGTGCTGGAGACACCAAAATAACTGTCTTATTAATATTTGAATTTTTAGTGCTGAGCACAGAGGCAGTCAATTGCAGGGGTGCATAAACATAATATGAATGGGAGGGATAAGAAGCAGAGGAGTGAATAAACAATTAAACATAGATGTGAAAGGGGAATTTTTAACCTTGTACATCAGAATTCATTCATTCAGCAAACATATTGAGTCCCTGCTATGTGCACTATTCTAGGTGTCATGGAAGACTCGAGAATAAATAAAATACATGTTCTATCATCAAAGAACAACATGGTATATTGGTAGGAACATAGGATTCAGAGTCAGAAGAACTACATCTTGAAACTCCATTCTACTATCTGCTAAGTAACATTGAACACATTTCTGAGCCTCAGTTTTCCCATCTATAAAGGGAGGATAATACTAACCTTTCACAACTGTTGAGAGGAATAACATTTGTAAAAGTGCTTTGAAAATTGCTATATAATGTTGTCATTATTACAAAAATATTCCATAAATATTTGCTACTAGCTATCAAATCCAAAGTTTACTAAGGTGCCTGGAGAATTGCTTTAATTCCCTGCTTTGCTCTAGAGGTGGAGACTTGGTTGAAGGTCAGTTGTGATGGGATGAATGTGATCAGTGTTATCATCAATTGTTTTCTTCTTTCCTGAAATACACTCCAGACAATCATAGAAGCAGTTGCTCTAAGGGGAGCATTAAGTAAAAGGAGATGTGGCTGTTAATAAAACACAAAGGACCAGTAACAAGTGAGTCTTTGTGTCTCATGGTATAACTAATAAGGTGTAAGTTTGTTATTTGCTTTAAATAACATTGGGCTATAGCATTTCTGTGCCTTTTTGCCTTTGTCTCCCTTTCTGGGTTAGTCAAGCCAACTATTGTACATCAGTCACTCAACATGTACTTGACTAGGGAATACTCCCTGAGTAAACCATGATCCCTGCCTTCAAGGATCATGCACATGAGACAGATATGAATAAAAATAATCATAATACAGTAGGAAACTTTACAATACAGCTATGAACAAATTATTATAGCAAAAAAGAGGTATGATTGACCAACTTTGCCATTAAAAGCAGGGAAGCTTTTATAGAGACGGTGACACCTGAAAGGCCCTTTATGTAAGAATAGTAGTTTAGCAGATCATGGAAGCAGAGGAAGAGCGCTCCAGACAGAAAACAGCACAAAGACAGAGTAAAGGGAGGGGGAGGGAGTACATGGCACATTTGGAGAGAAAAGATTATGTTAGGTATAGATAATGTACAGGTTGTGTGTGAAGTGGTTCAAGATGAGGCTGGAAAGGTAGGCTAGGACCAAATTATGGTAGGCCATGCTTGAGGTTCTGGGGTCCTAGCTTATGAGTCATGCATCCCCCCTACCTACCAGAGTTCCTCGAAATAAATCTTCAAGAAATACTTGTTGACTGAGAAGACCATGATTAGTTATGTAACTGAAATGGTTTTCCATTTATCCAACTATCCCAACTACCTCTCTCCTTTAGACTTTGGAAAAAGGAAAAAAGAAGGCTCATTGGGAAAAGAAAGCAAAGTGAGGAGAGAAGGTGCAGATGATGGTGCAGAATAAAACCACCAAAAAGTAATGACATGCTCCATCCCTGGGTTTGAAATCTTACCTTACTATTTACCATCTGTGAAAACATCAGCAAGTCAAATAACTACCTGAGCTTCGGTTTCCCCATCGGTATATAGGAGTAATAGACAGTAATTTTTACTAAACTATAGTATTGTGTGAAGGATCGGACCAGATTTCTATGAAAGCTCTTTAGAAGTGGCAAAAATTATACACATTTTAGGCAAACCTGAGGTCATTTAAATGAAGGGAAGGGTCTCTGGGTGGAGGAGTGTCGGGCAGAGAATTACATACAGTGTAGAGACACGGAACCTGACAGCCCAGGATGACTGATTCCAGTTTTCGAGAGCAGTGAGAGCCTTGCTAACACTGGCAAATGATTGCCATTTCCTTTGTCAGGCAGTGACAGGAGTTAGTTGACCTGAAAATTCACTAATAGTTCCATTAGAGAGGCCTTGGAAGTAGCCATCTTTTTACTCATCCTGGTCAATTAACAATGAATTAATGCCAGACATATTTTCAATTGAGCTGAATGGTAATTTCCCCCCATTTTGCTAAAAATATCCCTTTATAAAGGGAAAACTAGCCAGCAAACGTCCTGCTTTTCTTCCCAAGATTACTCTGGAGGATTTCTAAACCAGTGTCAGCTCTAAGCATTGATAAGGTAGTAAGTCAAACCCTGAATTTGACATAGGAGACTCAAGTTCAAATACCAGCTTCCCCCCACACCAGCTGTGTGTTCTTTGACAAATAACAGAAACTTTCTGAAGCTCAGTGTTCTCACAAGTAAATTGAAAGGGTAGAGATGAATCCTTAGGTCCCTTTCAGTGATGAAATGTTATGAGAACATTTTTTTATGTTTATTTATTTATTTTTAGAAGCTGCGGGGATGGGGGGGGGCGGGGGAAGAGCAGAGATAGACCCGTAAAGAGAGAATCCCGAGCAGGCTCTGCATGGTCAGTGAGGCTCGAATCCATGAACCATGAGATTCTGACCTGAGCTGAAATCAAGTGGAACGCTCAACTGCCTGAGCCACCCAGGCACCCTGTTATGAGAAAACTTTTAAGTGGTTTTAAGCATGTTGATGGATGGTAGGCTGAACTTGAGAGTGGGGGAAGAGTGCTGGATTTCTTCTATGTACTCTGAACTAGGAGTCAGAACACTGGATTAAGCCCTTGGTTCTCAACTGGAAAAGGTTGGTGGGGGTAGGGATGTGTTGGGGGTGGATTTTGCCCCACACTGGACATTTGGCAATATGTGGAGACATTTTTGGTTGTCACTACTGAGGATTGCTACTGGCAATCTCCAGTGGGTAGAGGCCAGGGAGACTGTCAAACATCCTACAATGCAGAAGACAGGTCTCTACAACAAAGAATTATCCAGCCCAAAAGATCCATAGTGCTGAGGTTGAGTAAATCTCCTCTAAGATATTGGATAGTTTTGTCCAGGTCATAGCTTTTTTGTTGTTGATCTTAGTGTCCTCATTTGCAAAACAGGGATAATAATAAAATCTGCCTCTTTCTGTCATCTCGAGACGTTGACAACCGAATAAGATAACATATCAAAAGTGCCTTGAAATTTAATGGGCTTCAAAACAGAGAAATATTATCCTTGTTATTATTTTTGCTCCTCCATAAGCCACTTCATTGGGGTCTATCCTCTTATTCTTTTCTTGGATATGGGGTTTAAGATGCTTCTCCAGTTTGTGGGAATTCTTTCAACATTTGACCTTGTCAAATTAATTAAACAACAAACCTACATAAGCAAAGCAAAATCTAAGGCTGTAAATGCCTCAAGGTTATAAAATTGAAACCTAAGTATAACAACCAAGCCCAAACAACAAACTAGGCTTTAAGCTGCAGCCAATCAGTAGTTTCCTTACTTTGCTTCTGCCTTTCCTCTATAAAAATCCCTCTCCTGCTGCTCTCCATGCAGTGCTCCAAAAACCACTTCCAGTTTGGTGTTGTCCATTCAAATCAGTCATGATTCAGATAAACTCCTAAAAATTTTAACATGCCTTGGTTTATCTTTTAACAGATTCTAGGAGTTATGAACCTTGCCCTCAAGCTCAAATGTGCAAGAAATGTTTTCTACATTTTTATTATTAGAATGTATTTCTATTACAGGCCCCCATCAGGTGGGGGCCAAACTCTCAAACTTAGACAGTGCAGTCCCTCCCCCACATTTTCTTGAGGTTGCATTCTTGTTCCAGGGATTTGTTTAGGGCCAGAGCCCCGGGGCTGGGGGTAAGGGGAAATTATCATAAATTCAGAGGTCACCAAACTGTAGTAGCATTCCCTGGAATGGCTCACTGCCTGTCAGGTGATCTGTCCACCTAGGTCACTGCAGGGTCCTTCTTGCTAGGTTCACTGCATCTCAGGAGCACTCAGAGGGGGTTTTGCTGCTTCCTCACTGCTCTGCTATGGGCCATTATATGTCGTTATCTCCCATCCATCCAAAGACTCTCCTTGGGCCATATTTACCTTGCTCTTCCATGCCATCTGAGGCCTTGCCTCTCCAGGTTATCTGGAGAAGTTATCCAGGTTCAGATTATTTCTGCTCTTGAATCCCCTCAACCTATCTGGGGTTTCTGTCCTCCCTCCCTTCAGAGTTTCTGTGTGGGGGACAAGAGTGGCAGGGCAGGGCCCCTTTCGATAAGGCGTTTATCCCTTTTGAGTGCCCTTGCTTCTCCCTTGACTCTTTCTCCTCCTCTGGTCCATCCAAATCATCTTACTTAGCTGTCTTCAAATTATCTTTATCACACCTCTTCCCTCCTAAGGATTTTGCTACTCCAAAACTAAATTTTTGAAATTAAAAAACAACAACACATTTTCCCTCCAAAGAAGATATACATGTGGCCAATAAGCGCATGAAAAGTTATTCAACATCACTAGTCATTAGGGAGAGACAAATCAAAACCACAATGAGATATCACTTCATATCCTTTAGGATGGCTATTAACAAAACGAAACAAAACAATACAAAACAAAACAGAACAAAGAGCCAGAAAATAAGTGCTGATGAGGATGTAGAAAAACTGGCATCCTTGCACTTTCCCTAGTAGGGATGTAAAATGATGTAGCTGCTCCGGAAAACTGTGGTGCTGTCTTAAAATACTAAACAGAATTAGCATACGGTCCAGGAATTCCACTTTGGGGTATATACCCAAAAGAGGTGAGAGCAGGGACTCAAACAGATATTTGTACACCCATGTACATAGCAGCATTTTTTATAATAAACAAAAGGTAGAAGCAACCCAAATGTCCATTGACTGATGAGTAGACAAACAACATATGTATGCACATATAATGAATTTATTCACACTTAAAAAGGAAGGAAATTCAGACTCATGCCACAGCATGGATGGACTTTGAAGGCATTTATGCTTAGTGAAGTAAGCCAGACACAAATGGACAAATATTATATAATTCCAATTATATGAGGTACCTAGAGTAGTCAAATTCATAGAAATAGAAAGTAGAATGGTGGTTGCCAGGAGCTGGGGAGAAGAGGGAATGGAATGTTAATGTTTAATGAATATGGGGTTTCAGTTAGGGAAGATAAAAAAAGTTTCGAAGACTGGGGTGCCTGGGTGGCTCAGCCTGTTAAGCATCTGTGACTTTGGCTCAGGTCACAATCTCACAGCTTGTGGGTTGGAGCCCGCATTGGGCTCTGCACTGACAGTGCAGTGCCTGCTTGGGATTCTCTCTCTCTCTCTCTCTCTTTCTCTTCCTACCCCACCTCCACTCTCTCTCTCTGTTCCTACCCCACTTTCTCTCCCTCTCTCTCAAATATAAATAAATAAACTTTAAAAAAGAGTTCTGAAAATGGACAGTAGTGATGGTTTCACAAGAATGTGCATGAACTTGATGCCGTAGAACTATATACTTAAAGATGATTGAAATGGCAAATTTTATGTTATGTATATCTTATCATAATTAAAAAACAAACTTTTTTCTTCTGTAGCCAACCTTACTTTACAATCTAGTTGAATAGTGGAACGGTGCCACAGGAAATAAATTGCTAAGAACAAAAAAATGGAGTTAATATATAAAAAAGGAAAAAAGAAAAAAATACAATTAATATACAAACAAATTATGCCACCCAGACCTAGACAATGTTTTTTTCTTCCTTTTTCTTCTCTTCAGAAAAGCAGAATAATCTCTGGAATGTGGATTCTGATCATCAAAGAAGCACAATTAGGATCAATTCATTGTAAGTTTACTGTATCTTTACTCTAACTCTCCAGTCTAAATTTGGATTCTTGGCCAAACAACCATCTCTCTCTCTCTCTCTCTCTCGCCCTCTCTCCCTCTCCCTCTCCCTGCCTCTCTCTTTTTCTTTCTCATTCCCTGCCCCACCTCCCTCTTTCTTTCTTTCAAGATTTACCTAATTAGGAACAACCAATAGTGGTCACCATTTTTCCAGTTTTTGACTACATCATTAGTGGAGTAATATACATGGGTTCCAGATAATTTAACAAATGGTGTTGGGACAATTGGTTTCAAAAAATGAGTTTGATCCATTGTATATCTTGCACTAAAATAAATTCCAGATGGATCAAAGATTGTTTTTAATGATTCGTAAAAGTTGTGGAAGAAACACGAGAGAATTTGTTTTTAAATAATCTTGCAATGGGAAGAACACTCTAAGTATGACATAAAATTCAGAAGCCATAAACAAAAATTTTAATCAGTTTAAATTTGTAAAATCTTAAATAAAATTCTTTTTAGAAAAAAATCCTTTAAAGTCAAAGAGCAAATAAACTGGGGAAACATTCTTGTCTTACATACTGCAGTTTAAAGGCTAATTTCCTTAATATATAACATGTTTCAACAATACTATAAGAAAGAGATTCGATATTAAAAATGAGCAAATTATACAGATAGCTTGTTTAAAGAAAGGGAAAATTTCTTAAAAATGTGAAAGGAGTTCAATCACATCGTAATGAAAGAAGCACAAATGAAAACTATACAGGAGATTGACAAAAGAAAAATTTGGATAAAACATTGGCTTGTCGAGAATGTGGGGAAAACATCACTTTCAAGGGTGGTTCAAGGGACTGTGAATTAATACAATCTTTATTGATCAAATTTTAAATTTATTCTTTGATCCAGCATTTCTGTTTCTGGAAATTTACCCCTAGATACAATCACAAAAAGAGAAATAACACACATGCAAACAACTTGTCTTCCATTGATAGGAGACTGCTTAAATGAATTTTGATATATCCATAAAATAGAAGATTATATAATCATAAAAGGAATAAGGCAGCTCTTTAAGTACTGATATGAAACAATCTCCAGGATATATTATAGAGTAAAAATAGAAACAGAATAATCTGTATAGTATGTTACCATTTGTGTAAACAACAACAGAAGAATTTATAAATGCATTTAGTTTTATATTGGCATACACTATATCTCAAAGAATATTTAAAATCCTGGTTGCCTCTGGGAGTCAAAGGCAGAAGGGAGTTTTAGTATTCGGTGAATACTTTTGTACCTTTTTAATCTTGTATCATCTAGTACGCAGTAACAGCAACATCAGTTCTGATCCTGCCCCCATCTGCTCCAAGTGGGCTTTGTATCTGCCTATAGATACCTTAGGATCTGCTTAGGAGTGAAGTTTCCCATTCGTATCGACAGCTACATCTTTGTATCTGGTATTGGGACGTTCCTTTCTTTCCTGAAGCCCAGCTTTATAATTACATCTTTTGCTGCATATAAAATCCAGAATATTGTGTGCTGTCAACAAGAGGAAGCCTGCACTAGACAAGACCAGTATCCAGAAGATGACACTGGGAGGGTAAAGTCAGGACTTGAGGAGAGAATCCAGTGGAGTCACTTTCTGTCAGCTACTTGCCCTCTTTGGCCTCAGTCTTTTTATATGTAAAATTAGTTTATATTAGATAATGTCTCTGGTGTTGTAATAGTTCTAGATTAACTTCCCCTGTTCCTAGCAAAGTCAGTATAGAAGACACAGACTGTGGAGCCAGATTATGTGGGTTCAAATCTTAGCCTTGCTACTTAATAGCTGTGTCCTTAGGCAAGTATTTTTAACTTCTTTGTGCCTGTTTCTTCATCTGTAAAATGAAGATGACAATAATAGAACCTGACTTATAAGGATATTGGGAGGGTTAAATGAGTTACTATGCTTAAAATGCTGAGAAGACTGCCTAGCACATATTAAGCACTACTGAAGCATGACTACTTCTTCCTCTCTTCCTCCTCCTATTATTATCATTATTGATTTTGGGAAGGCTCAAGGGATCATGCAACGTATGGCCTGGGTTAACTAAGCTTGATGAAAGAATCACTCCTTGCTACCCTCAGAAGTATAAGAGCTCTAGAAAAGATCTACCTTAAATGAAGCATGAACAGAAAAGGATCTGCAGGTCTCATCCTACCTCTGACAACTTCAATCAATCTATGTATCATTTTCAAACACTTACTGTAATACTTCAGGGCCCGCGGAGGAAGTATGCCAGCTAGCCTTCCCTCTCGAGTTGTTAACATCAAGGTTGGGAGGACAAGTTTCTGATAGATCAGGCAACTGAAAGAAGGGGAGAAATTTTCACTTATTGAGATGTACTATGTGGTATGTATTAAATTTTTGCAAAAAATTCTCATTTAACTGGGTCAACATAAACCAGTACCATATTGATTCTTAAATTACATCAAATAGCCCACAAGTGTAGAGGAAATTCTGAGACAAGACATCAAGAGAGACTGATCAAGGTGTTTGCAAACTTTCGTAATGAATCGACTTAGACTACTCATTAAATATACCTATTCTCAGGCTGCATCTTAAATCCATTGAATCTGAATCTCCATGGATGAGAACCCAGGAAACCATATATATATATATTTTTTGTTTTAAGTAGGCTCCATACCTAACATGAGGCTTGAACTCATGACCCTAAGATCAAGAGTCACACACCTAAGTACTGAGCCAGCCAGAAGCCCCCAGGTAGCCATAAAAAATTTTTTTTAGAGAGTCCATATGTGTTGGGGAGGGACAGAGACAGAAAGAGAGAGAATCTTAAGTAGGCTCTGCCACCCAGCACAATGCAATACTCGATCTCACAACCATGAGATCAGGACCTGAGCTGAAATCAAGAGTCAGAAGCTTAACTGACTGAGCGCTCAGATGCCCCAAGGAAGCTGTATTTTTAAGAGGGCTTCAGGCAATACCTCTTGTCAGAGAAATTTTGGAAACCCTGTTAGAGGATATCTCAAAGAGTCAAGAGAAGAGAATTCTATTCTCCACATCTGAGAGTTTTCATTTGCCTGTCACAAAGCAAACGATGAATGAACTGAGTAGGAGCCAGCAGGAGACTCTTATTGGCTACCTGGGGGCACAGGTGACCTTAACCTAGGAGATTACACCTCCGTGTGCTTTTCTCCTTTGAACATCACTCAAGGAGGCTGTAGTGTATGTCTTGATCCACTAGTTCTATACTAGAGTATGAGGATTGCCTGGTTTTTTAAAAACCCTCTTTGAGCTGTGTTCTCACGCACTGTGACGTCAGTAGAACCCCAAGACTGAATTATAGCTTTGCATTCAATCAAGAATCATGCATTATTCTCTATGTTATCCATCATTGCTTCCCCACTGCTCCGAAGACAGAGTGACAGCAATACACACAATGGGCAAGCACCTGAGGTGCTTTAAACCTATCAATAATAAGCATTGTTCTCAGAAAGATTTTGCTCTGTGGAAAAAAGCAGAATGGAACGGCCTTTCCAATGACTGGCAGAGGCTTTGAAATTGTTTCCTATTAAATGTGCAAATTCTGAAGCCAGCGAATTCAGCCACTACCTCATTTGTGTCCTAGGGATTTGGTTTGGACTGAATCAGAAAAATATATCTGTTCATATGAAATACAAAATGATTATTAGATGGCCTGCTTCTCACATTTAACTGCATACAAACACTAAAATTCAATCTATGTGAAATTAATGAGTTGATGGTGAGTCTGATGCATGTGTTTAATCAGAAAATTACATTCAGAGTACTTGAAAGCACATTAATTGAAGTTTATTAAGAAGGCAGTAGGTATTTAGATACAAACACAAATGCAAAATATATCAATAGCATACCTGTAATTATCTATCACTATTGCCTTGCACATTCTAGTGCCTTTAAATACACATGAAACATAATGCATGCCTGCGTCATTTTAGACATAAGAAATGTTAGATAAAGATATTTTATTTTAGTTTCCCCTTTCAACTGGATTGAGTTTCACAGTTAAACACACAATATGCACTTATAGGTGTATTGATGAATGGAGGCACTAATACTTGGCATATAGTATTTCTTCTGATATTATTAGCTACAAATTTCTCAGGTTAGAATGAATGTAAAACATTCCTTTACCCAGCTTGATTCTTTGTGTAAATAATTAAAGAAAACAGGCTCTTGGCACAATGCATCCCATAAATGCTATCATTATAAGACTTATTTACAGATCAAACATAGTAATGACCAACTCAGTGCCTTTAAACTTGTTTTCCCAGATTTAGCCCCAGGGAAATGCAAGAGCCTTGGCTGATATTTGTGATATCTCCTAGTATCACATCCACTGGACTTATTAACTCACTGGATGGGCAAATACTGGTCTGGCTTTCTTACATATGTGGACTGAAATTCCTTCTTTTTATGTCTTTAGCTGTGTGTCTACCATTTCTTTCTCTCTAGTGATCTAAATATCTTTCCTTCTTTCATATTTGAGAATCCCTGCTCACATCCACCTGATCTAAGGCCTAAAAATAAGGCAATGAAAATGTTGGCAA
This sequence comes from Paguma larvata, assembly GCA_030068075.1. Classification (NCBI taxonomy): domain Eukaryota; kingdom Metazoa; phylum Chordata; class Mammalia; order Carnivora; family Viverridae; genus Paguma; species Paguma larvata. The sequence continues at coordinate 49,964,941 of CM057833.1, forward strand.
TTTCCAAATATCCAAATATTTTCAACTTCATATCTGGAAGTTTAACTGCATTTTTATGCATTCAGTGGATGTTGGGCAGAGTGTGGACAAGGGCACAGTCCATGCAGCATCTCTGAGGTCAGTGCCTCCCTATGATGCTGCATAGGGAATGAATGGGGGTGACTCTCAGCTCTCTGACAGAATGGGGGTACAACCAACTGCCAAGTGTTTATTCTTCTTCAGGAACTCTGCTGAGCTCCTGACATCCATCATCTCATTTAATCCTTGCAACTACCCTGGACATTAAGTGGACATTATTTCCTTGTTTAACAAGTGAGGACATTGAGGGACAATACAGTAATGTAACATGCTCAAGATTCAGATATAGGAAACAATTAAGATGAGAAAGAGCAGAAATTTCTTGGGTTAGAAATGACAGAGGTGGGATTTGAATTCAAGATGGACCATCACCTTTAAACACACTCTGTACTCAGCTGGACTACCTTATTTTTATATAATTATGCCATGTATCTTCCTATAGCGTATACATTTATTTTAAATTATGGAATTGGCTACCGTGCCCTTAGTAGCATGATTTTTAAAATCCTTTCCTCAGCATAAAATCAAAAGGTCTGGGGGAAAATCAGAAGGTATTTTTATTGGGGGGCTGGATGCCTCAGTCAGTTAAGCATCCAACTCTTCACTTCAGCTCAGGTCATGATTTCACAGTCATGGGATCGAGCCCTGCATCTGGCAGTTCTGAACATGGAGCCTACTTGGGATTGTCTCTCTCTCTCTCTTTCTCTGCCCCTGCCCTCTCTTTCTCTGCCCCTCCCCTGTTCATGCTCTCTCTGTCTCTCTCAAAGTAAATAAATATACATTTAAAAAGAAGGTATTGGGGCACCAGGGTGGCTCATTGGTTAAGTGTCCGACTTTGGCTCAGGTCATGATCTCGCAGTTCATGACTCTGAGCCCCACATCGGGCTCTGTGCTGATATCTTAGAGCCTGGAGCTGCTTCAGATTCTGTGTCTCTCTCTCTCTCTGTCCCTCCCCCACTCACACTCTGTCTCTCTCTCTCTCTCTCTCTCAAAAAAAAAAAATAAAACATTAAAATTTTTTTTTAAAAAAGAAGGTATTTTATTTATTTGTATCAAGGACCTAGGCTGTGGGATCGCTTGCTTTTTCCTCAGCATCCAAGTTTTCGTCCCTTTGTGTATATGTTATCGTCTATATTTTGCTTATTAACTTTTATTTGTTTGCACAAACTTTCCTGTAAGAAATGTGTTTGCCTAGCAGTGTTGAGTAGTTATGAGCATAGCTCTTAAGGTAGGCTGCTTAGTTAAAAAACAAACTTCTTCATTTATTATTCAACCTTGGGCAAGCTGCTTAAGTTAAGCCTCAGTATCTTCCTCGATATTTTCCTCTGTAAAAAAAAAAAAATACTGACGTCTCAGTATCTTCCTCTGATGGTAGGCATCTATGGATTAAATAAGATAATGCAAAGATAGTGACTGGCACCTAATAAGAACCTGAAAGCATTGGCTACCATTATTTGTATAAGCATTAGGCTTTAACTCAAGACTACATTAAGAAGGCTCACTAACTATAGAGTACAATTCTCTTTGCCCTTTGCAAGGGAACTGATAAGATAAAATCCTTAAATCTAGAGGCAGAACAAGGTCATGTCCCAGGATTAGGCCAAATACCATAGTCCTTGTAAATTGGAAACAGACAGATCATTTCAGCCTTACTATTACGTGTATGACTTTGGGCAAGTCATATTTGGCCTTCACTTTCCCCTTGTCTCAGACATGTGGAAATCAGTTTGCCCCCTGAGATTCCTACTGGTGTTATTCTTTGAAGTACCCATGCAATCATGAGAGAGTACTCACTTCCAAGAGCTTGTAATTTCCATGCCCCACCTGAACACCACCTTTTAGCCCAGGAAACCAGGAGCCCAAGCCACTCCTGAACTTAGCACTTGGATACCCAGAGCGGCTGCTAACACCCCCCAGCCGAGCCCCACACCTCCTTAATCTGAAATCCTCATTAGCTCCAACTGCAGGCCATCTATTACCTCGCCCCCATAATGGGAGTTAATTTCTGTTGGGATCAGATGGTCTTCCCCCTGGAAATTTTTATTCATATTTCTTTCCTGTTTTGTGATTCTCAATCGGAGTTTTCTAATAACAGATCATTTCTTTTTGTCTAACTTTAATCTGGTCCTGCTTGACAAGCCCCATCCTTTTCATTGAAGGGTAAGACCACTTAAAGGAAGGCCAATAAGCCCTTGCGCTGCTCGGCCGGCTGGGGTGATTTGTCACCCGGTGCAGTGGTGGTCACACCAATGGATTTATCTCAAGGTAAATGGAGATGCTGAGACCCGGGACCTGGAGCTTTGATTAAGGCGCCCTTTTTGTAGTGTTGATAGATGTTGCTTGTGTTTATCTATTTGAAATGCCACTAAATCTGTGAATACAATGGAAAAAGAGAGTACTTTGCCGCTGAAAACATATTAGTGATTTATGTTTCAGTAAGAAGCACAATAAAGAGACAGAGGCTATTAAGAGCAGCTATTTTCATGAGAAATAGTTCTGCTTTAAAACATTATTAACCCCACCTTGATAAAGACTTACATGCATGCATAATCATGTTTACTTACCCCTTTAGTTTGGTACGATATGCATTTGAAGCACACATTCTCCAAATATTAAGAAGTTAGTCAGCAGAATATTTACAGCAAAAGACACCTCACCTAGGACTGCTCTGCATGTAAATTTCCTTCTCTCAAGATAGGGACACATAATAAACTTATCTAGGAAGCTCTGGAGTTTATATGGACTTCATATTGTTCAAAGCACTCTCAAATCCTGCTCACCATCATTTTCTGTGTCTACACACACATACACACACACACACACACACACACTGCCCCCACCGCCCTACATTGTAGGAGATATAACCAGTACGGTGACACATAAAGATTATAATGCATGGATATAACTTATAACATGAATCAATGTCATCAAGACGCACCCATTTAAATGAATAGGGTCAGATGAGAGTGCTGTATCACCCTGACTTGTGTGACAGTTACAAATGCATCACCTCGTATGCATAATAGGAGTGTACAAACCAGAAGAGATTTGTAAACTTGGTTCATTTCAAGCAGAACTGACCCACAGGAATGGAAACAAGAGAAAAGGCAACTGGGCTGGAGCTGTCGGGAAATAAGTGATTCTGTGTTTTGTGGTTTCTTAAAACCCTAAGGAGGATTTCGTGTCCTCCAGCTCCACTGGGGGCCTGAAAGCAGATCAGATCAGGCTCAAGATGCTGGCTGTTTACTTCTACGTTCACTTTTAAAGGTTGCAGTGCTTGCACGGAGTAGAGGCGGGGATAACAAATGGGGTTGAGGGTGGGGTACACAAGCTGCATGGAGGGGAGAGTTTAAGGTGTGCGATTCTTACCAAGTCTAGGGGGTGGTGGGAAACACAGGCGAATTGGGCCTGGCAGAGTTAACAGTGTTCAGAGTGCAATTAAGTGTTTGGAAGGTTCTATGCCGTGTGCTCTGATTTATTGATACGTTCCGAGGATTTCTCTGCAGCTGGGTGAGCAGCGTGGGGGGCGGGGGAGGGCCTGAGGCGGTGCGCGCCTGGGAGCCAGGCAGCGGGCAGCGGGGTCTGGGGCTTGGCACCACCACGCGCCGGGTGTTGGGCGCAGCGCTTAGCGGAGGCCACACCTGCACCTCATTTGCTTCCGAGCAGCGCCATGACCCGCCTGCTGATGGGGCGCCTTCCCTTTCATCCTCGGGATTATGACAAGTTATTAATTGCTACCATTAGCCGCAGCAGCCTGCCCGAGATCTCTGCTGCTCTCTGGAGGTGAGAAACTGCGCGTCTGAATGCAGAGGGAAGAGGCATCGAGCTGCGCGGGGCAAACGGAGCAACAATCTGCCCAAAAGGGATTGTGAGATGGTGAATAATTTATTAGAAAACATTTTTCTTTGTCCTTCCCACAGACCCACAAATCCTCCCCAAGCGCTCTTTACCAGCCTTGCAGATAATGTACTTACACATCTCAGAGCCTGCTAAATAGACTGAAGAGGCCATCAGGTTCACCCTCCACACTGCGGCTGCCAGGACCGCGCAGACCCAACGCGCGGCCTCTGCCAAGGGCCTGCTGATGGAGGTGAGGTAATTAGATGCGTTTGCAGAGGCAGATACGAAAAGGCGGTGAATGGCCGCCCCACCTCCTTCCGGCTCCCGCTTCCCATGTTGAACAGGTATACCCGCACACACAATAACCCCACAATTTGGTTTCTTACTACAAGTATTTACTGAGCTTCTACTATAATAGGGAGTTGCTCTGTCCCTTGCACCTTCTTGACGAAAGTAAGGCCGCAGCATCTTCACAGATTTACATGCGTTCCATTGAAAGAATCGGGATCCCACTCTACAGGAGATGCGAAGAGGAAAGACTCAGGCCCTGTGCTCAAAGAGCTGGGAGCCTGTGTTCATGTCAGTGCTGCTACTGCAGGCTGAAATATTGCACGCTCTCCATTCCCAGAGATTTTCACGAGAAAGAGAAATAGTTCTATCTCCTCATAGGTTTTGGAATAACAGAGTTTGTAATCAGGCCAAGCATATGTGACGTGGGTATCTTCCAAGTCACAGCTTTTATGATACCATGATCTCTTCCTGTTTGAAGTCATGGAATCTCTTAAAATGAGGCTCTGAGATCTGTCTTTCTAGGGACATTCAACAAACTTTTAGTAAGCACTTACTATGTGCCATGCCGTATGCTGGGCTCTGGGATACAGTGTTAAATAGGTATACTCCCTGATATCCTGGAGGACTACTCAGATTCTGAAGAGACAGCATCAAGCCTGCAGGTGCCAGATGAGCATCTTAGCTGAGAATGATTCAGGGAAAAATGAGACAAGACTGGCTGCCTCCATTGTGTGAATCTGAATGTGCTTTAATGACAAGCATGACCAGGGTTCTGGTCCTCCTGCAGTTACTGACAGTCCCCGTCTAATGGGTAAATTACATATCAAATATAGGACTGCACACATACGCACACACAACACAAGAATAACATGTCAAAAAGGGATGTAATCTGAAAGATCTATCAATCCATTTGTTTATTTGACCAACACATTTTGAGTACCAGAATGAGTCAGCCCCCATGGCTGGTGCCAAGCATCTCACACCCGCCAGTCCCTGTTCTGTAAGGGCTCATAATCCAGTGTGGGAGATGGTCTAGTGTGTAAAAAATTATAATTATGTATGATTAGTACACTAACCAAGAAAGTTATCAGGTGTTCCAGAAGAAAAGAAGAGCAAACAACTAGTTCAGGCTTGGGAAGGTGCATGAGGGTGTGTGGGTCAGAGAAGTTTCCTCAGGCAGCAATGTGCTAGTTGAGTCTTGAAGAATGAGTGGGCCTCACAACTGAAAAAGAATGCGGGAGAGAAGAAGATGGGGAAGGGAAGATGAAAAAAAAGTGGCACAAGCTCACTTAACAAAGACTATTGGTTAATTGGAATCATTTATTCATCCACTCATTCGTTTAAAAAATCTTGAAGCCTGCCATGCTGTTATGGACTGAAGGTTTGTATCCCCCTAAAATTCATACATTGAAGCCTTAACCCCTGTGTGACTGTATTTAGAGTAAGGAAGTAATTAAAGTTAAATGAGATCATAAAGGTGGGGCCTTGATCTGATAGAATTAATATCCTTTTAAGAAGAAGCACCAGAAAGCACTCTCTCTCGCTCTCTCGCTCTCTCTCTCTCTCTCTCCATGCACAGGCATAAGGAAAGGCCATGTGAACATACAACTGTCTGCAAACTGGGAAGAGAGTTCTTGCCAGAAACTGACCATGTTAGCACCTTGATCTTGGACTTCTAGCTTCCAAACTGTGAGAAAATTAATCTGTCATTTAAGTCATCCAATCTATAATATTTTGTTATTGCAGCCCAAGTAAACAGGCTCTCAGCACTGTACCAATAGTTAATTGGTTTTGCATGAAATAAGCAAAGACAATAAGACTACTCACTGCCCTCAAGAGCTCAGGGCTATGTAGGAGTCACTGATCAATAGACAAACAATGGCCGAAGTAAATATTCTAGTGGATTACATGATCACCTGCTTGAAATAATCATGATTTATTTTCTTAAGTGAACCATTTTATATGATCTCTTAAACACATTTGAGTATGATTGAAGGATTTGATGTTGGAGCCATTAATGCTATTTACCAATATGTCAGTTTCTTCTCATTCTAGGCAAATTCACCATCACATGAAGTTAACTGGGTCTATGTGATTTGCTTTAAAAAATGAATTGTGATCAAAAGTGACAGATATCTGGGGTGTCTGGGTGGCTCAGTCGGTTAAGTGTCTGACTCTTGGTTTTGGTTCAGGTCATGATCTTGCGGTTTGTGAGTTCAAGCTCCATGTAGGGCTCTATGCTGACAGCACGGAGCCTGCTTAGGGTTCTCTCTCTCCCTCCCTCTCTCTGCCTCTTTCCAACTTGCTCTGTCTCTTTCTCTAAATAAATAAACGAACTTTTAGAAAGTGACAGGTATCACTTGCAGGCAGAAACCTTTAAGAACCAGTGAGTGATCTGCCAAGTTTCCTTCTCCTGCGTAAATAGCAACCATCAACATCCCAAGTGTGAAAAGCTCCATCAGCACACGTCTCTATGTGAGCTCTTCAGAAGCAGAAGACCTATGAAGAACAGGCAGTGTGAGTAAGAAATAAACTTTTATTGTTTTAAACCACTGACATTTGGGGCATATTTGTTACTGGACTGCAATCTAGCCTAGTATGACTAATATAAGAAAGAGGTTACTCACATTCTGACCCTGGTAGACATTTTGGAATATTGGTTTTGCCACTCGCAGCCCTAAGAGTGACATACTGAACAGAGGTTAAGAGACTAGACTTCCAGTTTCTGCTTGGTCTGGGAGTCCCATGTATCTGCCATCAGGTTATGAAATACATTATTAGATTTCCTCACAAGCAATAAGAAGTTAAGATTTTACTTGTTCTTCTATCCTTTCAGTGTTACATGCTTCATGTCCCATATAAGATCTGTTATCAAAGAAGCCTGTGTGTGAAGCTATGTACTTCAGAGATGCAAACTGCAAATGGATATGGCTCTGTAGTCTTTCAGAAGATTTTGCCCTTTCATGTCCTGTTCATGGGCCCATGAGCAGAGGGCTCTGGAATTGACTGTCTGGTTTTTTGTTTGTTTGTTTATTTTTCCTTTGAGAGAGAGTGTGTTTGCCTGCGACTGGGGGAGGGGCAGGGAGAGAATCTCTAAGCAGGTTCCATGCCCAGCACAGAGCCCAATGTGGAGCTCCATCTCACCACTGTGAGGTCATTCATGACCTGAACCAAAATCAAGAGTTGGATGCTTAACCGACTGAGCCACCCAGGTGCCCTGAGTGTCTGTTTTTAAATCCTAGCTCCATCACTTACTAGCTGTGCTGTTTGCACATGTTACTTAATCTCTTTAAGCCTTAGTTTCCTCACCTGTAAAATGTGAATACTAATTGTACTACTTCATGGGGATGTACGTAAAGCTCAAAAAATAGTAATCATTATTGTTGGAGTTATCATTACTTTTCACCATCAGGATAGTTAGTCTTAAACCCGAATGTCAAAAGTCCTTATCACAAAGCCATGACTATTCTCAGAGAGTTTACTTAAGGATCAGCCAGGGGGCAAGGATCTGGAGTAAACAATCTTCCAGCTTGTGCTCAAGGTTCCTCCAGCAGCAGCACAGAGTTTCTTAATGGAAATTAAAATATCTCTGAGAAAGGTTCTAGGATGCTGGCATGTTGCTTTCACGTGTTCTGGAAACTAGCTTTTCTTGTAAAGCTTCTCTTTTCGATATTTAGCAACTCACTTTGGAGAAATATTATCTCCTTTTCGAAAGTAACCTGACCACCTGTCAAAACTGGACTCGTGTGAGGAATCGAGAGGCTAACCCTTGGCAGTCTGGCCAGACTCTCATTTGGGTAATTACACTGGCAGTGGCTACTTTACTCAGCATGAACTTGGCTTCTAGTCCCAACCATCTTCTGAGTCTCTGATGATATGACTGAAAGAGTGTCTGGGATCTGTCCCAGACTGCCAAAGAAGTAGGAAGGGCAACTGATGGACATAGAAGTTCTATGATGACCCCTTGTAATTATGGAAATGACTTTCTATTTGAGGAAAAAAAAGTGGCAACCAAGAAAAAAAATTTAAAGAGTACTAAACATTCTGCTGTACTCCCTTCTGTCACTTATATGGGATATTCTTTATTTCTTGGATTTTTTGTTTACCAAGTGCTGGACCCCATGCAATGGACCAGTGATACGATAATTCCTAATGCCTTGCCTTTCTCTACAAGAAGCTCTTAGTCATCTAATCATTCAACAATCCATTCATTCAGCACATTCACCGACATCCATTATATGCCAGGCACTGCGTCGTACTGGGTATACGGTGGTGAATAAAACAGAGAGCTCCCTGCTCTCATGGAGCTTAGACTTCAGTGGCAAAACTTGAAAAGGCAAATACAAAAAAGTATACAGGAATGAACTGTTTTTATGTCAGCAAAGGAAGACAATGGGGAGCCACCACCAAGGCCATGTGGTAGGCATCAGGGAGCAACATAAAAACAAATACTGACAATGCACTAGGAAAGGTACACATACAAAGGGCTTTGATAGTCACTGTGCTTGTCTATTTTGACTGCAGGCCAGACTGAGCATGGGGAGATGTGCACACAGGAACCCAGGTGCATAGGAATGATATAAACCAATACACATGTGTTTTCTCAGAATCCAAACTATTAGGGATCTAAAAGCCTGACTTAGAGAAAATTTCATTTTATAGTGTTTCTGTAACTGTATAGATACACAAGAGTCGTTTTACAGACCATTTATTCTACAAATACTAAACTATTTTATAGCATGATACTTACCATTGAAGCAAGCAATTAACACATCTTGCCTCCTCCTGCAAGCTCTCTCTGACTGCTCTACACCACCCACCTGCACACTCCTGTGAGTCTTCTTTGATTCTTCTGTATACTCCATAACCCCTCTCTACGCCTTTACTATAGCATACTTTCATAATCACTGATTTGTTTTGTCTTTATTGTCTTTTAGACTATGAACATCTTGAAGGAAGAAATGGTCTTGATTGTCTCTATATGCCCAAGGCCTGGCTGTATTAACTTGGGTCTCCCCAGAAGCAGAATCTAAGGTAAGCATTCAACTGCAAGTAATTTATTTGGGAGATGGTCTCAGAGAACAATAGGAGGGAAGCGGGGAGGGGAAATAGCAGTGGGAGAGAAGCTAAGTTACCAATCCCTCTGGAGAACTTGAGAGACAATGTAGAACATGTCCCAGTGTTGTTCCACTAAGAAGTGAGGGAATGGGGCATTTATCCTTCCCCTCCCCAACTGTGGTTGGTTGAGGGCCGCTCCCAGGGACGTGAACTCTCCAGCATTTCTGACTTTCTCTCTTTACAGGTCAAGTGTGCTCCTATGACCTGAAAAAGCCCGCAGGCAGAGTCACATGTGCTTGCTGTAAGCCCCTTCAGAACATGAAGGTGAGTACTTAGGAATATGCGTGGGGCAAAACATCTGTTGGACCAGCTCAGAGCCTGGCACCCATGTGCTGCTTGGTAGGCTTTTGTGACTCAATATAACAGCCAAGTGGCACACATTGTTAAAGGATAAAATTTAGTATGAGCTCCATGGGCAAACCTCATGTTATTGACACGGCCGTCAAGCAATCAGTGAAGTTACTAAGTCTGGAGGCAGCTTGAGTACACTTACAGAGGCTGCTTGTTTCTCAGCAGTCATGAGCAGAATGTTGGGAAGAGTAGTGTTATTTTAATCCCTCCTTTCTCCTTTGCCCAGTTCACATGTAACCAAATCTCCTATTAGCAGAGTGATTCCATCTGTGTTTTCTCACTTGCAGGTGTTGGGGGCTCAATTAACGGTGCTTGCTAATATGTTGTTACTTTCTGAAAGGATGTGAATTATAGCAGATGCTATTTATGAATGGCATTTAGTAGCAAGCAATCCAACCAACTAGTTTGTTAACCTACACATTCACAGTCAGATGAAGCCTCTTCATATGATCTTCCAGAGCAATAACAACCAGCCTCGTTGGCCCTCCCGCATATTTCTGGAGGTCCCTCTAGTTGCCCTTCCTGTTTAAAAGTGACAGTGAACATACTACTCCAGGATTTCACCTGAACTGGAGTTTCTTGTGGCACAGTTTACATGAACAGCCCCACCCACAGCCTAAACCAATAAAAAACTACTCAATATACCCTATAACTTTAAGAAATATGACTCCAGAAAAATAACACAGTAAATTCCCACATGTGTATTCTTTCCTGCCTATTCATTCATTCCTGAGACACACTTTGGGGCAGCACAATGTAGTGGGTAGGAGAACGGTTTCTGGCACCAGACTGCCTAGGATCTGTGCTTCCATTTCCTCATCTGTAAAACTGAGTTGATAATAGTTCCCGTCTTATAGTGTGGTAATGACGATTAAAGGAATTAATACACGTAAAGCTCATAAAACAATTCCTAGCTCGTTGAAGAGTTCCCAGGACTATGCTAGACACTGAGTAACCAAAGAATGATTGATTGATTGATTGATTGATTCATTCATTCATTCATTCAACAAATATTTATTGAGCACCAACTCTGTTCTAGACACTGTGCCAGGTGTAGGAATACCACAGTGAACAAAATAAACCTGATCCCAGCCCTTACAGAGTTTACAACATACCTGGGAGCACAGATGGTTATGATGGAAAAAGACCCCAACTGACAAGGTAAGGGTCAGGAGAGACTTCCTGAAAAAATTACTTTGCTAAGACCAGGGGTCTGGTAGTAGGCAGGTGGGGATTGTGGGTGCCATGTTCTGGAAGTGAGAGATAGCATACCAGAGACAGAATGGTTCACTGTGACTGTGATATGGAGCGGAGGGATGGTGAATGGGAGCCTGGCGAGGAAGGCAAGGAGGTAGGTCATGAAGGATCCATTGGCACTGTCAAAGTGTTGCTCTCTCTCCTTGGAATAAATGGGTGGCAGAGGGAGGGAGTAAACACTGTGTTTCTGGTTTACCACTCTTTTGACACCTCTCCTACATGGCCTTATATTATGATTTTTTAGAGTGTAAACTGCATATATACTTTCACTTAATCACATTATGAAGTCCTCGAGGGCAAGAACCATGGGCCCTCTATTTCCTTGAATCCTCCCTAGCTGTTGCCAACCTTGTTGACAATTAGGCCAACAACTAGCAATCTCTTAGCACATCTTACATAATTTCAGATCCAGTGCTATTCTCTTTTGTCTGAGAAACAGTTCTCCATCACCATGGGAGACCCCAACACCATGCCTTGCGCTTGTCAGACACTCCCTCCACTTTTGACTGAAGTCCTCCCTCCACCACTGCCCTGTGGTTTCAGCCAAAGCTTCCCAGGGCTCTTTACCTCTTTCCCTGGGACACCTGATCCTAATATCCTGTCGTCATTCCTTGCAGTAATTTTGTTATCACTCACCAGGCGCTCCCTCCCACTCCAAAGCAAATGGATTGTCTAGACCAACTGTTGTAATTTTTTACCCTCTAGATATAGTGTGGTTGAATAGCAGTGGCTTTGGAGTCACATGGTCTGAGCCTGAATCCTACCTCCTACCTGTGAGGTCTTAGAGCAAGTTACTTAATCTTTCTGGGCTTTATTTCTCTCATCTGTAAAATGGGCCTAATAATACCTACCTACAGGGTTGTTGTTGTGAGGTTGAAATAATGGTTATATAACTGAGATCTTCATTAAGTGTTGTACCTGTGTCCCTGACAATAGACACTGCATGTCTAGTTCACAAGTAATAGGCTCTCCATGTCTGTACTTTATTTTTGTGGCAACTGATTCTGTTCCAAGAAATCTTGTGAGATCGTCAATTAGGGTCAATGAAAGATAATTTCTTGGCACAAAGAGCTCCCTTTTCAATATCTATCCTACATGCAAGTCATTTTCATTCCAAGCTGCTAAGACATTTTTCAAACTTACCTATAAATGGTAGTTCCAGACCTAAGAGACATATCAGCAGTGATCACTAAAAAGAGAACAAATGATTCTGAAGTTGTTTTTCTCTAGAGCAACATGTATACAGCATCCAGAACAATTAGATTCTGATTGGCGGGCCAAATTTCCATCAAGACACTGATGAGTTATAAACCCCTGGAGCTTTGCTCAAGTCACTGATGGAAACAGTAGCAGCATCCAAGCCCTTTGATAGAATCATAGCCTTATAATTAGTATGAGTCCATTCATTATCATGGACCTGGGTGTGTGCATACGAGAGAAAAAAAAATGAGGGACAAGGAAACAAATTAAAACACATAAACTGAGAAAGGAAGAGAGATTAAAACCACTTAAAACTCACGAATATAATTACAGGATCTTCCTAACTATTCAAGTTTGGGAAACGCAAAGAGATTGCAGGGAGGCTTGATGAATAGAGTACTAGCGCAGGGGCCACCTTAGGAAGAATTGTGAAATGCTCTGTGTCTGTCTTTCTGCCCCTTTGCTATCTGTTTCTCTTTCTCTCTCTTGTTTCTGTGTTCTCATTACCAGGGCACTTAAGAGTGAGGATGAGAGGGAGCATGAATGGAGGGAAGGAAGAAAGGGAGAAGAATAGGAGGAGAGGACCGTCAACTCATGGAGCACAGACTCCAATATGTGCTCAATGCTCTGCCAGCTGCTTTCCACTCAGTAGTAGTGTCAGGAACACATGCATTGGCAGCAGACAACCTGCTTCAGGGTCCACCCAGGGCTGGCTTGACAGTGGCCTGTCTCTCTTTTTTTAAAAAACTTTTTAAAATGTTTATTTATTTTTGGGAGAGGGGGAGAGAGAGAGAGAGAGAGAGAGAGAGAGAGAGAGAGCGAGCATGAGAAGGGGAGGGCAGAGAGAAAGTGAGACACTGAATCCGAAGCAGGCTTCAGGCTCTGAGCTGTTTGCACAGAGCCTGACGTGGGGCTTGAACCCACAAACTGTGCGATCATGACGTGAGCTTAAGTTGGATGCTCAACTGACTGAGCCATCCAGGCGCCCCACCTGTTTCTTTATATATAAAATAACATTGAGGTGACTGGGAGCATGAAATAAGATAAAATGTATTAAGCCTTTAGCATACAAAGTGGGGTTCCTATCCCCATTTTACGGATGAAAACACTGGCAGTTGGGGACAGTAAGTGGACAGTGGGCTCCACCAGGGTGAGGAATGCACCAAGCACAGACATAGGCTCATGTAAACCTTCACCCAATATCTGTGGTTGTGGGGGAATTCAAATTCAACCTGACCAACCCAAGGCCAGTGTCCTCCTCTCCAGTGCCATGTGCTATCCCCAAATAATCCTTTGTCTCCGTGGGCAGACTTACAATAGTAGTTAAAAGCACAGGCTTGAGAGCCAAACAGCCAGGGTTCAAGTCCTCTGTGAACCAAATATTGATGTATTTCTTGAACTCTTCACATTCGCCAAACCCCCAACCCCTTCATGGAGTCTCTCAGTCTTTTTTAATATTCCAGAGCATTTCAAAGGGAACCAAAAAAAAAAGGATCATTTGGGGACCAGAGCCTTAAAGAAGACTCCCATCCCTGGAGGCCAGAATACTGGCAACGGAAAATAAAAACCTCAGGGACATAGTTAGGATGATGTGTATGGGGGTTGTTTTATTAGATGGAAACAGAAATAACAAAAGAAAAACAGATTTCAGGATGGAGCTAAAAATTACTGAGCAGCTATTGTACACTCATTGTGCTTGGTGTTCATATGTGGTGTCTCATTTAATCCTCATAAAAGTTTTGGAAGGAAGATTCCCATTTTACAGATAAAGGAACTGAGGGTCAGAAAAGTTAACCTGTTTTGTTAAGTCAAAAAACAAGGTTCATTTCCAGGTCAGTTTGGTTCCTAAGCCCATGTTCTTTCTACAAGTACAGTCTGCCTCTCTTTAAGGTAAAAGAAATAAAAACAGATTTGTCAAGCTTTTAAGTTTACCAAAAAGTTTTATCTTCTACTGTGTGTCCACTGGAAAGTGATTTCTCACTTAGTGTTCATGTTCTACTCTCTCTTCACCTAACCTCTTGCAACACTACATACCAATCAATGTAATGTGCAGTCTGTAGGTCCCTGGGGTTTTAGTTTATGGTCAGGCCACAGATTTGTGACTACCTCTAAAAATAATGACTTGTACTCAATATGAGTTTTCGTAGCAGACAGATAAAGAAGTATTTAAAAATTTTTTAAATATAATATTGATTCTGTTTCTTATAACACAAGAGAGAAGTAGGTGAGAAGTCAGAATGCTGGCTTAAAGATTGAACCCTGTAAAGTTTACAGGCAATCTACAGTGAAGCTAAATCTAACAGCCATGAAACAAAAAATAGCACAATCGCTTTATAGGGGTTTTCCAGGCAACTCCAGAATTCAAGTGTCCAAGTTCAGACCATGTAATAAAAGAGAGTTTATGATGGTTTTCCAATAGAGGTAGAAGATGGAGAAAAGAACACTTGTATTATTGAGCATCCTAAAACGAAAAGTCTCATGAGGAAAGTTTACTAGGTGTGAAAAGTTTGCTTTAAAGAGAAAGTATACTAAACCATAAAGGGAACAAAATCCCTCATTAATCCAGGCAGCCCAAGAAATAATATACATTGATTGATTGATTGATTCATTCATTATTGCAACGAACTTCTATATATGGCAACAAACCTACTATGATGACAAACAAATGCCCATCACAGGGTATACAAAGCTAACCAAGGCATGCTTCCTGCCCTCAAGAAAATCTTGTCATCTAAAGGGTGAGACAAATATTTCAACAGTGATTATCCTGCAAATGCTGTATTTGAGATTTTATAATAAGGGCAATAATCTCTAATGTTCATTGGGTGCTTACTAAACGCCATACTTGGTTTTAAGCACTTTCTGTGTTAACTCATTCACTGTTCACACCAGCCCTATGAAGTAAGCACCATTAACGCCATTCTACAGATGAGGATAGACAAGGTAAGGGACTTGCTTAAGGTGAGACCTATGTAGAAAAGACCATGAAAACATACTGGTAGGATCTGCCTGAGGGTAAAGATGCACGTGACCTGGGTCTTAAGGAAAGACCAGGGGTTTTCTGGATGGAGAAGTGGAACATGGAAGCACATTCTTAACATGGGGAACAGTACATGCCAAGGCAGGGGGAAGCACATGAGCATGATGTATGTGCAGAACTTAGAGTAGTTCTGTGGGTGAGCATAGGACTTATGGTGAATGGTAGTCAGAGATGAGGCAGATTGTGAGGGGTTTTATGAGTTATGATAAGGAGTTTGGGCAATATGGAACCACGTATGGATTTTAAGCAAAGGATTCAAGATAACTTTGCAGCTAACTTTGGCAGAGAGTATACCAAAGGGGAGAAGATTTGAAGTAGGGTAATTAGTTAGCAGGTTAAACTAGTAATCCAGATGAGAGATGGTGGCCTCAACTAGCCAGTGACTAGGAGGATGACAATGGGAGATTTGAAATATTTATGAATAATGCATTCATATTTCTGCAATTATATTTCTGTTTATGGCACTAGGTAGGAATTATCAAGATACCAATCCTTTGATTGGTAAGCCCTAAAAAAATTGTAAAAGAAATTTTTTTGAATGAGTCTGGACTCACCCATTCATTTCTACCTAATAAATATTAGTACATATTTTAAAAGGGCCTTGTATAGTACATAGTACATGGTAGATGCTGGAAATTACACATACCTATACACAGCATCAAAGTGACCTTAATAATATGGGGGCAACCCTGAACCTCAAAGCCAACAGCCATTTATTTAACAGTTGTCACTAATCTGTAAAGTGACAGAGTAAGAGTTAGTTGTGTTTAGATTTAAGGAAAATGAGAGTCTTTCCTTGGCATAAAACATTATACCTCACCCTTTCATCATGTTTAGTAAATTACCTCTGCCATCCTTTTTTATTAAGAGGGAAATTGAGCAACAGAGAAACCAAGCTACCTGCCCAAAGCCACATAGCTAGATGATATTTATAAATAAATATTTATATAGCTCTTACCTGTTCCCCTCTAATGTTGCTTCTCCTTACACTTTAAGAGAAAGTTAGAAAATTATGGAGAGGGAGAGAGAGAGAGAAGGCAAGAGAGAGAGAGAGAGAGAAAGAAAATTCTGCATAAAAGAAAACATTTTTTTAAAAATACAAATGTGGCCTAATTTAATTTCCAATACATGTCTCCACCTTCGGCTTTGAAAAAAAAGGTTAAAATGCAATTCTCTGAAACGAAGTTATTCGATAGAGGAATATTAACCTTCTCGCCCCTTGTACTTTGACTCGTTTTATCTCCTTTTCATTTTTGTTTGTGGGTCTATTCATTTTGGTGAGGCCAGGCACGTTGCTAGGTAACGGGACCATCGTGGGCCAGCATGTTAGTTTGTCTGCCTGGCCCGGGTGGCCGACTTCCCTAGCGCTAGCTGCCGGCAATGCAGTCTCTTACAAAAAGCATTTATCACGGAGCAGGCACTGTAATGGCCACTCAGTGGAGGGGAAATTGAGCTGACCCGAAGGCCAAAGCTGTTAGGGAGACTGGTGGGAAGGGTAAGAGGGTCACAACACCCTTTTCCCACCCACTTAGTGGGCAGTAAGCGCTAGCACAGCCCAGCCACTGTTTTCACTAACATATCCTGAGGCTTTGCACCTGAAATAAATGTTTGCTTGACATTAACGATAAAAAAAAAGAGGCAAAAAAATAAAATCGGTTTGTTCCAAGAACAATGACCTATCTGATTTAAAGTTAGCCAAAGTTTCCACAAGATTTGATTTTTGGGAGTTATGCTGGAGGGGAGCTTTGAAGAGGATATGGGGTGGTTCTAAATAATTAGTATATTCTGATAGTGGTCATGCAGACATTTATTTACCTATTTCCTTGAATTTGAAAGTAGAGAAATCTAAATATCTGTGCTTTGTAGTCCCCATCCCTATAAATGGCACAAGTTTTGCAAGTATCAAATGCTGGTCATCACCAAATGGATATGATTTTCAAATTTCTATTTCCTTCAATATTTATTTATGTTTAGCATGAGATAAAGTTTAAAATGCAGACCAGGAATTTTTTTAAGTGTATGTTAGGGCACTCTTTGCAATGTTAAGTGAGAACACACTTGGATGTGATTGTTTCCTATACAATGTTATAGATTCTTTTGGAAACATTTAGATTTCTTTGACTTTTTTTCCCAAATTATTGTATGTATATAGGTACAGAACAAAGAAAAATGGCATTACAAAAATAAATACATGAGTAATGCATACAAGGATGAAAACCATTATAAACAGTATAAAGATTATAAGCAAATATATTAGCAGTGTAGAAATCTTGGTTCCATTGTGGAAGAAAACAGAAAACATAAATTCCTTCCCTAGACTGTTTGTTTTTCTCAATCAACCATAGGCCATGTCATTAGTGTTAGAACTTTAAAAATTATATGTAAAATTATATAAGGGGTTTTCAGTGTCCTTGTGTGAAAAGTTTTATCCAAAATTTCATTTTTAATTATGTTTGTTATAAAAATATGTTGTCTCAATATTTTTCTTTACTTGGGTGCAAACTCTTATTTTTCAAATAGGAACATGTAACCACCTATCAGAAATCCTCATTCTAAATACATTAGCTGTGGGATTTTAGCCAAACGGCTTCCTTTCTCTGAGTCCTAGTTTCCCCACCAAATAAGAGAAGATAATATCTGCCTTCATTACTTCCCTGAGTAATCTAGAGCATCAGATGAGGTGTTCACTATAAAATACTGTACAGATGTGAGACAGCAATTTTATTATTGGAAAAAATGGAAATGTTTGGCAAAATAAAAAGGATGAGAGGTAAGTTTTCAACAGCACTCAGTATTCTCTCATTGTGGATAGAATTGGGCTTCTTGCCTTGGTGAGATGCCAGTTACAAGCCCATTAGAGCCACTGTGTTCTTTTTGACCAATTAGTCTCATTTTATACGTAGACAAGAGGAATTGCTGCAGCTTTTCTTCAGAAATGGAACAGAGTTAAGAGCACAGGAAGGGCCCTGTTCTTTACTCTAGCTCCACTGCTTTCAAACAACAATATTTAACCAACAAAAGAAGAGACCAAGTCAAGCTCAGTTTTAGTGATTCCCTTGAAAGTCATCAAATAAAAATGTGAACTTTAAAATTGATCAGGATTAATTTCACTGACACTGTATCATAACATATATCTCTTCAGAGACTCATTTGTTGAGCTGCAGATGCAAAGAAAGTAAGGAAAGAAATAAATCAGAATACAATAAGGCAATTAGACTTTTGCCATTGATAGAATACTAAAAATGTCTGATTTATCAAAGCATTAACAAACAGAAGTAAACACAAGACTTATATTTTCTTACAAATACCTAGAGAGGAAGATTAAAATAATAACCAAGACCACGTGTATCAATAAATTTAATTTATAAATATTGCTCCATTGCCAAAAGATGCTCTTTCACTTGCTAATTTAAAGAGTGCAATAGCAAAGGATGATTTATCAATACAAGTGCCACTCTGATGTGTAACTGCTGTTCTCATCTCCATAGACATTTTCCTATCCAGATGAGAGAATTCTGGAATAGTGAATCTGAAGCACAGCTTAATAAGTAGTTATTTAATCTTTACCTGCAGTAGTTATTTTCAATCTGAAATTAAATATATTTTTTGTGTTTTTCTTCATAGTGATTTCAATCTGAGAGTGATTACAATAAGAAAAATAATTACCTGTGCTGCATTGTCCTAAGTGCTTACATATATTATCTCACTTAATCCTGAAACAGCCCTGTAAGATATTATTTTTGTTTATCCCCATTTACAGCTGAGAAAAGCAAGTCTGACAGAGGTAAGGCAACTTACTTTTAGTAAGTGTCAGAGGCAAGATTTGAACCGTCCAACCGTCCAACTCCAAAATATGTGCTCATAGTCACTATAATATATTTACTTCAAAACATAAACTTGAACGTCTTATGGATCAAATTTCTTTCAAGACAGAATGCAATGCCAACTACAGAAACTGTATAATTTAATACAAGCTAATAAATGAAAAGTTAAATTTTGATCAAAGAATTTTAGTGGTGAAAAAACCCCAGGAGTCATCAAAATTAAATCTGCATTTCTCAAATGAAGAAGCTGAGGTGAGATAATACATGGTTTACCTAGGACATCAAAGGTTATTAAATAGACAAAGGGCTGGGTGATTGTCTACCAAGTACATAGTCATACAGTTGCCTCAAATAGCTAATATGTTCACAATATTGTTCATTTCAACCTACAGAGAAATATCAGGGAAAAACAGCTGTTGCAAAATGAGGTGGTACCGCGTTAGAAGTCCGAGGGAACCCGCCTATTTCATTCCACTCTGGCCTCTCACGTGCCAGCCCTATTCCAGGCACTGAGTCATAGAGATTAGGGTTGTCCGGGATTTGCACAATAATAAAAATCACATGAATGCTTCTGAATTTTATATAATTTACTTGAAATTTAATTTTGAAGACTTAGAGTATGCCTGAGGTTAATCTAAATTATTTATATGAACACTGGAGCAGATGTTAATCCCTGAGTGTGGCAAAGCTCGGCCTCATAGGCAAAAGGTAACTGTCTGAAGTAATTTTCCTCTTGGAGGTGGGGATGGAAGCAAAAATACTTAGACCAAAATGCCCCTTCCAAAAACCAGTCTACTAAGGCAAATATTGAACCACCTTGTGATTCTGTCCCCAAATAGTCATTTAAATAGGATTCCCTACAGGCCTTTCCTAATCAGACCAGGTGGGCCTCAGAAAATGATAAAATCAATCATATTATTGTATAAAAAGAGATTCAAAAATTAGAAAATAAAATAATTCAACAAATCTAGAAAAGATGAAAATAGGACTTCTTATTCTATAAATAGCAATATGCGTAAACTCAAGCAGTTCAATCTGTAATTTGCCCAAGGTAACACAGTTTGTTAGGGGCAGAGCCAGGATTGGAACCAAGATCTCTTAACCTCAGTTCTATGGTTTTTTCCACAGCCTCAGATTGCTTGGAGAAATATCAATGCACAGTTACACATGGGAAAGATAGAAAAGGAGTAGAAAATTGGTACATTCATTTGCTTTTGTATATATACCAAGATGGAATAAAATCAACAGTACAACCTCAGGCTGATTTTGATGAAAAAAAGCTACAGATTTCTAATTTCAAAGTACTTTGAACATGTCAAAAATATTTTTATAGTATCCACATGAGACATGTAATAACAGCCATTTATTTGAACCTATCAGCATTAAAATTTAAGACATAAACTGTTCAGTGCACTATCTCTAGTATCTAACATTTTCCTCAATACAACAGAATGCCCTAAAAATGTCATTAGCATGATAGGCTGCACATTATAAATGCCCTCAAATGTTCAAATCACTATCATATCTGACCTGTCATGGAAAGTCAAAGAAGAAAATAGCAAGGATTGAAAATACTATGATATTGTGAAAGTGACAGTTTTTAGGGGGTTTGATTTTCTGTATTATAAATTCCTCAGGATGAGTATTTTCTTCCTCATTTGGCAAATTTATCAACTACAAACTATTACATGACTATGTATAAATTAACAATAAAGAAATCCTAAGCATGTGGGATACAAACTGAAGAAATTCGATAAAATATCCATTAAATGAATAAATGAATAATAATTATTTTCTTCAATCACCTTTCAAATGATATCAGGCAAACTGCATTTACAAAAAATTACAGCATCATTTTAAATAGGTAAACTTTGAGCTTTCCTGAGGAGAATAAGCTCTTCCTCTCTAATTTGTGCTTAATCAAGTCTACTTCAAAATATAATAACCCTATGTTAAAATAAAATAAAGCTGTTGTGTCACACCTTTTTTCTTTCAGCAGGACCCCATTTTCATTACGCTACTTGACTGAAAAAATATCTCTCTTAATGGAGCACCAACTAGAACTTAAAACACTCCTGGAAATAGCTCTAGCCTTATTCTCTTCTAGAATAGCCTACTCCTCTCAGAGGATGAAATAGGTTTATTTTATATGTCTTAAAACATCAAGTGTAGAACCCCAATTAGGTTCACTATCTTTTACTATGGATGTTAAACAGAGATTTAAGGAATTAATTCTTATAATTCGAGCAGGGAAATAGTTATCAAACCTCCAGGTCAACAGTTTAGTTCAACATTCTTAACTACTATGTGCCATGATAAATTTAAAATGAATAAAACACAGTAGTGCCTACCTTCAAAAAAAAAATCCTGTACTGTTTCAGTGAAAATAAAATGGATATGACAGCATGTTTTATTAGAAGAGTTAAGATATATTAATAATGTATTAATAATGATATACCGAGGGGTGGGGATGGACAGTAGGATAGTCTAACCCAAGTGCAAGCATTATCTGTAGAGAATTTTAAAACTTGGACACATCTTGATCTATTTCTGATTATCACCATTTACCAGCAATTCAATTGGGGTTGCATAGTGCCCCCCTCCCAGAACAATCCATGTCCTCTATAGAACCTCAGAATGTGACCCTATTTGAAAAGAGGGCTGTGGCAAATGTAATTAGTTAAGACAAGGTCATATTAGAGTGAAGTGGGACCTTAATCCCATGACTAGTACCCATATTTTCTTAATGGTGTCTCATTTTCCAAATGAAGAAGAGGAAAAGAGATACAAAGGTACATACAGACAAGAAGAGAACAACACCATGGGAAGATGAGCAGTGATTGGAGTGATGTGACTACAAGCCAAGGAATGTCTAGGATTGCCAGCAAGTGAAGCTAAGAGAAAAGCATGGAAGAGATTCTTTCTCAATGCCTCCAGAAGGAATCAACTCTCCCAACACCTTGATTTCAAACTCTAGCCTCCATGACTATGGGATAATAATTTCTCTTGTTTTAAGCAACCAAGTTTATGGTACTTCACTATGGCAGCACTAGGAAACAAATACAACAGGCATTCCCAAACACTGCCCTCTTAGTATACCATTTAGTATTAATAATATAACAGGGTCATTACTAAAAGTATAAAATGTAGCTTGTAATTAGGGGAATAGCAGTCTAGAAGGAAAGAGAGACATGTAAATACACATTTCAATGCAGTAGGGTAGATGCTGTAATGAAGATGTACACAGGCATCTGTGGATCACAAAGAAAGTGGGATTTAATGCTTTTTTGAACATATAGGACATGTTCAGGAAAAAGCAGATGAATCCAATTTGACTGGAACAGATCATTGTGTGAAGGAAAAGAGTGGGGAAAAAGGTAAGGCTCTACACATAGAAGGACTTAAAAAATGAAGATTTGTATGGTGCTCTGAACCCTTACTAGCCAAAGTATGTTTTGGGAATGCCTGTTGTATTTGTTTCCTAGTGCTGCCATAGTGAAGTACCATAAACTTGGTTGCTTAAAACAAGAGAAATTATTATCCCATAGTCATGGAGGCTAGAGTTTGAAATCAAGGTGTTGGGAGAGTTGATTCCTTCTGGAGGCATTGAGAAAGAATCTCTTCCATGCTTTTCTCTTAGCTTCACTTGCTGGCAATCCTAGACATTCCTTGGCTTGTAGTCACATCACTCCAATCACTGCTCATCTTCCCATGGTGTTGTTCTCTTCTTGTCTGTATGTACCTTTGTATCTCTTTTCCTCTTCTTCATTTGGAAAATGAGACACCATTAAGAACTGGCATTACTGGAAGCTTGTTAGACATGCAGAGACCACTCTGGGAAACACTCCTACAGTCCTTTACTTCTCAAAGTGCCCTTTTTGCACTAGCAGTATCACTATCACCTGGGGACTAGTTAGAAACATGGACTCTCTGACTCTCTGGCCCCACCCCAATCTGCTGAATCAAAATTTACATTCTAACAAGATGTCTAGCTGATTCATTTGTACACTGGTGTTGAGAAGCACTATTCTAGGGGAGATTATGCCTCCACTGAGAGAAAGTGAATGGGTGAGAAGCTGGCTGAGTAGGAGTTTGGGGAAAGGAATGATATACCAGGGCATTCTGAAGGAACAACATGAGCAAAGACCCTGAGGAGTAACAGCAATAAAACAGCAACTAACCCTTAAAGAGCCAGACATTGTGCTAGGTACTTAATTTTTTAATGTTTATTTCATTTTTGAGAGACAGAGAGAGACAGAGCATGAGTGGGAGAGGGGCAGAGAGAGAGGGAGACACAGAATCTGACGCTTGCTTCGAGCTGTCAGCACAGACCCTGACACAGGGCTTGAACTCACAAACCATGAGATCATGACCTGAGTTGAAGTTGGTTGCCTAACCAACTGAGCCACTCAGGAGCCCTGTAGGAGGCACTTTATATGCACTTATCTTTTGATCTTCACAGCTCCTCTGTGTTTTTATCACAAAAGTTTTTCAGTGACCCAGCTAGTAATTGCCAGAGGGTGGATTTGACTCTAGCATTCCTCAGCATCTGACAAATACCCCAAATCTTCATGAATTTGCATAGCAAATTCCCTCTACCTGGAATAGTCTTTCTTAACTGTTAAAATCTCATTCATTTTTCCAAACACAGCTCAAAAGTCACCTCCTCTGTGATCTCCTTCTCAGTTTCTCCAGTCACAATTGATTTCATACTCCTTGGGTCTCCCTAACATCTCTTTTATACCACAGTGATAGAATTTGTCATGGTCTGCCATAGTTGGTGCTGTTCTCACCCCTCCTCATCCCCAAATTGAATGGGATATTTTGGAGAGTGGAAGCATGTTTCAGTAATTTCAGTCTTCCCAGTGTCTAGTTGGGTGCTTACTACCTATTAGACATGAATACTTTTTTTTTTCTTTTTTATATATAGAGAGAGTGCTGCGCACGCAATGGGGGAAGAAGGGCAGAGGGAGAGAGAGAGAGAATCTTAAGCAGGCTCCATCCTCAGCACAGAGCTCGATGTGGGGCTTGATCCCACAATCCTGGGATCTTGACCTGAGCCAAAACCAAGAGTAGGATGTTCAACCAACTGAACCACCCAGGTGCCCCTTGAATACTTATTTCTTAAAGATGGACCTGAATGTCAAGTCTGGCTGCATCCTTGACTAGCAATGTGAGTGTGACAAAATCCCTGAACCCCTCTATCTACAATGTTCTCAGCTATAAAACAGTGATGATGAAACCTACTCATAAAGTTGTAGTGAAGATGAAAAGAGAGGAGATATCTGAAAATGTCCGGCACAGTGCAGGACACAAAATAAGTGCATGATAAATACCTTTTAAAGGAATAAAATGCTCTTAAGTGCTGAGAACAAGCTGAGGGTTTGCGGGGGATGTGGGAGAGGGAAGAGTGGGTGACGGGCATTGAGGAGGGCACTTGTTGGGATGAGCACTGGGTGTTGTATGGAAACCAATTTGATAATAAATTATAAAGAAATAAAATGAATAAGTAAAGTGCCCTAGTGTAAAAACAAACAGTAATAGTAAACAGTACCTCTTATTAAGTAAGTGTCAGGCACTATTTAAGGTAGAACATACATATTACCTCATCATTCTTCAAAAACCACCTGTTATTGTCATTATTATCATTTTCTTTCAATAAATAGTTAAACCAAGGCCTATGTAGGTTAAAAAGTTTGCCCAAGCTCCATGGGAAAGCCCAATTGGGAATCTGATCCAAATGAGTCCAAAACCTTAGCTCCCAGATTTTTTAAAAAGCATGACACTAAGTACCCCCCTACTGGTATACCAGCCCACCCATATATCACACTACTATACTTTAACCTCCAGAGATAGCTACTTTATCAAATTTGCACCAAATCCAAAACAAAACAAAACAAAACAAAACAAAAAAAACACCTGAGCACTTTTAAATTACACTCCTTAATATAACTAGGAAAATACAGCTGTCGGTGGTCACATGCGATTTGGCTGTTCTTCATGAAATACAAGCTGTGTTAACGGGAGGTATGTTGAAACTGTTTGTTGCTGTACAGCACTGTGTGTATAACTAAAACAGTCAGGAACAGGCTTCCCACGTTCAATGAGATGTTTACAGACTGGCAAGTTAATAGGAATAAAAGCTGTAACCAAAGTATGAGTGATATTCTTTTGATGTCAGCTACGTGGAGTCCTTCCTGTTACAGTAGCTGGATTTTTTTAAAAGGAGATTGGATTATAAAATTGGAAAGCACTTTACTGTATGCTGTTCGCAATTCTCAGTTATAAGGGAAATGAATTTAGATGTTTAAAAAATCAAATTATTTATCTTAGTGTTCCCTGAAGTTTGCAAACTGCTGAGCAATGTGATGCTTTGCCCTGCATTCTCCTCATTGAGTCTATCTGGGTAAATTAATTACAAGACAATCCTTAGGAATTAAGTGTATTTTAAGTTCAGAGGCATCTGCTTAGAGACTTCTAATACCGCTAAATAGTCCCTTTGGAAATGCACTCGTTAGTATGAGTGGTATAATTTTCATTTCCGCTGGCACCATGGCATATGACTTCTTCAGTTTCAGCTACCCTCTGATTGACCTGTCAAGGGCATAAACCACTCTGAAGATGTTCCAGCACCATTTGTGCTTCTCCAGTAGGTGTAAGAGACCATATTGATTTGTTCCATGTAAAGAAATAATTTAGAAGATTGTTTTCTCTGGTTTTAATGTGACACATTCTTTGTATAAACACACACACACACACACACACACACACACACACACACACAAGCAGACAGAATCTGAACTTATAAGAAGCTTACTGGGCAATAGAACAAAATAAATAAACATTTTCTTAGATAACAGATATTCCATCTGTCCTGAGGACATGAATTAGAAAAAAAATCTATGGTATGATTAATCCATTGTATAAAATGGAAATGCATTTTTAAGTTGAATGCCAATAAGATGTTGGCAGGGGACTGGCAGGAGAGAGGGTACTTAGAACACAGAGAACTGAAAATTACATTTTGGATTTTTTTTCCTCCCCTCTGAAATGGAATGTGGTGAGTTCTATATTACCTGATCTTTATGAAGCTACTGTGTTCCAGTTTGAAAAAATTATGAATCAGGATGACTTTAAGAGATATGCTCTTTCCCAGGCTCAAAACATAAAGCAAAGCATAACCAGTCCTCTAGTATTCCATCATTTATAAACAACATGGCACTGAGTGGGGATCCTCCAGAAAGATGGGCATCCTCCACTCGCCATCCACCCATCCCATCAACAAATCTAATTTGGATAGGTCAAGCATACAAAAAAGAAAATATCAGTCCTTTGAATAAAACAGAGGCAAAAGTTTGCTTTAAGTAATAGAATTTTCACATGCACATAGAGCTTGCATTAAGCTATGTCCAGAAGCATAGTTAACCTTGGGTAATACCACCAAATCAATCATTTCTGATGATGAAAATGATAATAGAGGGACACACATAATACCTTATTAGTGTGATAAGACATGTTCATATATATCATTTGTTCCTCACAACAGTTCTATGAAGAAGGCTACATACGATTTCTATTAAGAATACAGGCTTGGTGGTGCCTGAGTGGCTCAGTGAGTTAAGCATCTGATTTCGGCTGTGGTCATGATTTCACTGTTTGTGGGTTCAAGTCCTGCATTGGGCTTCACGCTGACAGTGCGGAGCCTGCTTGCGATTCTCTCTGTCTCTGTCTCTGTCTCTCTCTCTGCCCCTTCCATGCACTCTGTCTCAAAATAAATAAATAAACTTAAAAAAAAAAAAAGAACATAGGCTTTAGAGTCCAGACAATTAGATTAAAATCTTGACCCCTTAACATATTAGCTGAATCACCATGGACAACTTGGTTATCCTCTCTGAACCTGTAGTAGGAATAAATGAGATCATATAGGAAAAGCACTTTCCCAGATCCTGCCCCATGGTATGCTCACAATAACTGGTAGTTGTTGTAATTATTCTGTGATTTCAATAACTTACTCTTTTCCAATCCAGAAATATATTTCCCCAAATGTATCTTGACTTTTTTAAGCAAGCATAAGTATTTATTGAATGATGAATGGAAAGAACTCTGGCTCAGGATCAATCAGGAGTAGGATGCACAGGAAGATAATATTCACTCAGCAAATATTTATGTTTGAACTCTTACCACGGACCAGAAGCTATCCATAGGACACCTCATTTAATCCTTACAGCAATCCTGTGAGGTAAGTATAATTCTCTCTTACAGATTACAAAGCTAATGGTCCAACTTGCATACAGACACAGCCTACTAAGGGAGTCTTTGATTGTAGGTTTGGTGTTCATTTTTGGCACCTTTGCCTCTTGATCCATTATGGTACGATCCAAGATAAACCACAGTATTGTTAGCAAATCCTGTCTATTTCTCATGAGCAGGCCCCACAGGATGAGACGATTTCTTTCTAAATCTAATTCACTTAGCTATTCAGCATGACTCTTATATATATATATATATATAGCAGTGTCATATCTGATACCATAATAGTAATGTTAGCAGTTAATAGGCTTTCATCTACAATATGGCCCAAATCATGCCTTTTGGGGAAAAAACTGAAGAACTGAAGTGAACCTTCTCCATGATCCCCACCTCTCACATTCTCATTCTCTGATACTAGTCACTCCCCATATACTGCTTGCTGATTTAGGGGATAATAGGAAAAGGAACTTGAAAAGGAAAAAGGCTAGAAAAGGAAATACCTCACACCCACTCAGAATTGAGTACATGCAATTAAAGCCTTCAAGAAAAGGATGGAACAATTGTGCACCAACTCCAGCTCTGACTCAAATCTCTGGGTAGGACACACTTCTCCATTGCCCATCTCATGGAACCTTCCACATTACAAGTAGGCTGTTGTATATCAGGGTAGATCACATGACGAGGAAGCAATGGATTAAAACAAAAAACCACACTGACTCATTCTTTCACTCCATCAATATATACTTACAGAGCATCTTCTACATGTCTGGCATATAGCAAATACCAAAATATAAGTGTTTGCCGAATGAATTTAATTCTCCCATTGCAATGAACTAGATAAACCAGTCTCTACCCTCAAGGAACACAGTCTAGTTTGGGGAACAAATAATAAACAAACAATTACATAATGACTATTTACTTTCAATTGTAATAAGTACAGCAAAATAGCAGTATAGTGCATTATGACAGTGAATAATAGGGGGTGGCATCCTAGACTAGGGCATAAGGGGACAATTCCATGAGCAGGTGGCATCTAAGCTAAGAAGTGGGAGCCTGATTAAAGTAGAGAGTTAGGACCAGGTCATTCCAGACAGAAGTGCAGCAAATTCTTTATCATGGCCTGTGAGGCCCTATGATCTCTCCCTGCCTCCCTCATGACCTCACTTCTTACCAATCTTCTTTTGACTGATCTTCTCCAGATCCCTAGTCTTCTCTCTCCTTTTAATCATGTCAAATTTGTTTCCATTTCATGAGGCTTTTGTATTTGATGTTCCCCTCTGTTTAGAATGTTCTTATCCCAGCTCTTCACATAACCAGTTCCAGCATCTGGATCCCAGTTCAAATTGCTTGTTCCAAGAAGCCTACCCATCCACCACTCCACCACTCACCATCTAACCTATCGCAATCTATCAAATCCTTCAGAGCTATTATTAATACTTGATGATTTGTTTACTTGTTTGTATCTATTTCCCCCACTAGAAAGTAAGTTCCATGACAACCAGAATCTTATGTGCCTGGAACAAAGTAATCACTCAATAAAAATTGACTAAAAGAATTGGCATTTGTGAAGGCCTTCTGGTTGAAAGAGATGTAGCGTCTTCCAGGAACAGAAAAGCCAGTATGATTAGAACATAATTTAATGGTTTATTGAATGTTAGTTGTTTTTCAAATGAATATGTTTATATCTACAATATATAGAGAGATAATGGCTCCTCAACCATATTTTAATCAGCTTGACAGTAAATACATGTCTCTTCTTAGAGTATACATGCCTTGCATTTTATAGGCACCTACACTTTTGATTGATAAAAAGCTACTCTAGTCTATTAAGGCCCTTCTATCTCATCTTTGAATATCAAATTTCAGCTTCAAAAGTAGTTTCCATTCATTATCTCAACAGATTACTCACTAATTTAGCTCTGCCAATTAATAGATATTTGATCGTACCAGCCCTAAAGGAATGCCCTAAAGGAACTTACTCTTTTACAGTTTAGGTTGGGGACTTGGACAAGAGGGGAAGCAATATCCCTTGGTAAGTCAAATTTTATACAATGTGCACTAAAGACTCATCGTAAGTAAGCTCATCAAATAGTAATATTTGTTTAGCTTGTGCTCTATATTTTCTTGGACAGTAAGGTATTATTTCTCAGCACTCACAGATCATCTTTTCCAACCATCTTGCTCTGGCCACGCACCCCAAAAAGTGAGTGCTGGTAGGAAGAAACTGACAGTTTAATAATTAGGAGTAGCAAAGTATGGAAGAGGCATTTTATCTACATGAAACCTTACCCCCTCCCTTACCTCCGTGCCCCCAGAGCAATTCCAGAGCTCCCTAACACACTGGCTTTGAAGCCTGTGATATTTGAAAACAGAGCCTCCTAGGGGAATTTTACCTTAAACTACCTCCCTGGATCCCTATGCCAGTTCTTTCCTATTGGGCCCTCCAAAGTGATGGCTTGCTTGACGATTAAGGTAGAATTGTCAGGTGATTCTTAGACTTAAACATTCTATGCAGGCAAAAACACTTCACATCTCCAAGACGGCTGCTCAGGATGATTTATTGGATTAATTTTGGGGGGAAAGATTGATTGACACTTCATATAATTTCAGGACCCACAAATGTAGGTCCAATGAAACAGGCGTTTGGTTTTTTTGTTTGTTCATTTCTTTTGTTTCATTTTGTTTTGCCTTAATTCTGGAGAAAACTGCATCTGGTAGATCTAGACTACTACGACTAAAAATTCCTTAAGTCAGGAAACATGTCTGTTTTCTTTGCATTAATCAATTAGCACAGATCCTGGAAAGTCATACTTGGATAAATATTAATGAATGATCATCAAAATCTATCAATTTCTGAAAGATTATGGTTTAAAAACAATTCAACTGCACTAATTTAATGTCCTCCAAAAACAGGTCTATTATATTGAGGAAACTATAATAGCTTGTCTTTATCAGGCTTTTGCAATTAGTGTCTTCTGACATTGTTGTCAAGAATTTTAAAGAATTCACATGAAACGATGA
The DNA here is from genome assembly GCA_030068075.1 of Paguma larvata. Lineage (NCBI taxonomy): Eukaryota > Metazoa > Chordata > Mammalia > Carnivora > Viverridae > Paguma > Paguma larvata. The sequence continues at coordinate 49,995,211 of CM057833.1, forward strand.
TCAATGTCACTCATCATCAGGGAAATACAAATCAAAACCACTATGAGATACCACCTCACACCGGTCAGAGTGGCTAAAATGAATAAATCAAGAAACTATAGATGCTGGCGAGGATGTGGAGAAGCAGGCACCCTTCTACACTGTTGGTAGGAATGCAAACTGGTGCAGCCGCTCTGGAAAACGGTGTGGAGGTTCCTCAAAAAAATGAAAATAGAGCTACCCTATGACCCAGCAATAGCACTGCTAGGAATCTACCCAAGAGACACAGGAGTGCTGATCCATAGGGGCACGTGTACCCCCAATGTTCATAACAGCACTTTCGACAATAGCCAAATCATGGAAAGAGACTAAGTGTCCATCAACGGATGAATGGATAAAGAAGATGTGGTATATATACAATGGAATAATACGCAGCAATAAGGAAGAATGAAATCTGGCCGTGCGTAGCAACATGGATGGAACTGGAGGATATTATGCTGAGTGAAATAAGTCAATCGGAGAAAGACAGACACCATATGTTTCCACGCATAGGTGGATTTTTGAGAGACTTAGCAGAAAATCATGGGGGAGGATAAGAGGGGAAAGAAAAAAAGGACATAGAGAGGGAGGGAGACAAAACATAAGAGACTCTTAAAGACCAAAAACAAACTGAGGGGTGAGGGGGGTATGGAAGGGGGGAGAGTGGGAGACAGGCACAGAGGAGGGCACTTGATGGAATGAGCACTGGGTGTCATATGGAAACCAATTAGACAATAAATTATAAAAGTGAAAAAAATAAAACATTAGGCTATAAAAAAAAGAATTTTAAAGAATTCAATCACTGTATAAATGGGTAAGTCAGGTTCTTTGGTTGCAAGCAAAAGAAATTCATTCTGATTAACTTAAGCAGAAAGAGAATACATTGAAAATATATGGCAGCTTAGAGATCTACTGGGTGGTTGAAGAAAAGGACACGCAGCTTCAAGAGTCTCTGTAATAACCTGACTCTGAAATGAGTGCACATTAACCATGTTTTTTCCATTCTCACATCACTCTGCTCAAGATTCAGAGTCCTAGAAGAAGGAGACTGATTGCTCTTAGCTGAGTCATAGGCCCACCTCCTGGCTAAAAGAGAAAAGGGAATTTTGATTTTAATCCTCATCAACACTATATATAGTGGGGAAGAGGTAATGTCCAAAATAGATATAGGGATGCTTTATCAAAAAAAGGAGTGCTGTAAGGCTGAAAATCCACAGATGTCCACTACAGTGGGTGAAGAAGGGGAGAGAAGAATGAACATTTCTTGAGCACCTGTAGATATCAAGCAGCTACTGTGTGAATTACCTTATACATATGTCTTATCTCATCTTTAGCCCTTCTGAAAGATAGGCATTTATCTCCATCTTGCAGATAACGAAACTGAGGCTCAGAGAGGTGCTGATTTGGCCAGCACCACCCAACTAATAAGCATTCAGGTAAAGATTTGGATGCAGATGATTCTGATATTTGCACTATATTGTGTGTCTCAAGCTTAAATAACTATTGTTTGTGGGTTATTGTCAGCCCTGATGGGATATACTGAATGGAGCTCTAGAAAGGCTGATCCTTACAGGGGAAAATGTAATGCTTTATTGACTGGCTTGGTTGGTGAAATAAAGTACATCTGCAAAGGTATAATTAGGGAAAGAGGACGGGACTGAGAATGGAAAGAGAAAGTTCACATCCTGCCTTTACTACTTTATAGCTGTGTGACCCTGGGTAAGTGTCTGAGATAAGAAGAGTTCTTTAGCTGAAAAAGGATAGTGACACTTAATGACCACCTCACAGGAGACAGCAGAAGCACAGGCTTTGGCATTTCTACCAAGTATCTTAACCTCTCTAGGACTCTTTTTTTTTTTTCATGAAAAATATAGTATCTATGCTGTAAGATTATCACAAGAGTTAAACAAGATAGTATAGGTAAACTCTTGAGCACAGAGCAAATGCTCAATAATTCTCATGAAGATCAGGAAAGGTAACGTATGTGAAAATGCTTTAAAAGCTGTAACATGCTACTGAAACTGCAAATGATATCAAATTGGACAGGCAGATTTTTTAAACTGAACCATAATTTCACAACAGCCTGAAAAACGATAGGATCGATATATTTTTTAAATTTATTTATTATTTAATTTACACCCAAATTAGTTAGTATATGGTGCAGCAATAATTTCAGGAGTAGATCCCTAACCCATTTATACCATCCCCCCTCCCACAACCTCTCCGGCAACCCTCTGTTTGTTCTCTATATTTAAGAATCTTTTATGTTTTGTCCCCCTCCCTGTTTTTATATTATTTTTGTTTCCTTTCCCTTATGTTCATCTGTTTTGTATATTAAATTCCTCATATGAATGAAGTCATATGATATTTATCTTTCTCTGACTGACTAATTTTGCTTAGCATGATACCCTCTAGTTCCATCCATGTAGTTGCAAATGGCAAGATTTCATTCTCTTTGATTGCTGAATAATACTCCATTGTGTGTGTGTATATATATACATTTGGGGTCTTCCCATAATTTGGCTATTGTCAATAGTGCTTCTATAAATGTTGGGGTACATGTGCCCCTTCGAAACAGCACACCTGTATCCCTTGAATAAAATACTTAGTAGTGCAATTGCTGGGTCATAGGGTAGTTCTATTTTCAATTTTTTGAGGAATCTCCATACTGTTTTCCAGAGTGGCTGCACCAGTTTGCATTCCCACCAGCAGTGCAAAAGAGATCCTCTTTCTCTGCGTCTTCGCCAACATCTGTTGTTACCTGAGTTGTTAATGTTAGCCATTCTGACAAGTGTGAGGTGGTATCTCATTATGGTTTTGATTTGTATTTCCCTGATGATGAGTGATGTTGAACATTTTTTCATGTGTCGGTTAGCCATCTGGATGTCTTCTTTGGAGAAGTGTCTATTCATGTCTTTTGCCCATTTCTTCACAGGATTATTTGTTTTCTGAGTGTTGAATTTTATAAGTTCTTTATGGATTTTGGATACTAACCCTTTATCTATATGTCATTTGCAAATATCTTCTCCCATTTTGTTGGTTGCCTTTTAGTTTTCCTGATTGTTTCCTTTGTTGTGCAGAGGCTTTTTATTTTAATGAGGTCCCAATAGTTCATTTTTGCTTTTGTTTCCCTTGCCCTTACTCTTGTTGAGTAAGAGGTTGCTGCAGCTGAGGTCAAAGAGGTATTGCCTGCTTTCTCCTCTATGATTTTGATGACTTATTGTCTGACATTTAGGTCTTTCATAGGAAGGATATTCTTTTGAATGGAAATTAATATTTAGTTGAGACAAATATGGAGTATGGCAGAGAGTGGCTAGCTATTCACTAAACCCATTTCCTCTTCCTCTTAGGTACATAGCTAAACACATAATTTCCAGCCTTTCTTGTAATTAGGTTTAGTCACGTGACTAAGACCAGATGAATGTGGGCATACATTTATTCCATACAAATCTCACAAGTGCAATCCTTCATGCACCTTTGGAAAGCATGCATCCAGCAACTTTGGGAAGCATGTGTTAATAATGCAGAGCCACAAGACAGAAGGAGCCTGGGTCTCTAAATGGGGAAAGCTGATCACTGATCAGGGACATACAAAAATAAGCATCCGCTGTGGAAAACTACTGAATTTTAGCATTTATATATTTTAGCAGCCAGCATTGCATTAACTCACCTTAGAATTATTGAAAATTTGTACTGGATACTTCTTTCTAGAAGGTAGGGGGGCTGTCCTATGCACTGAAGGATGTTAAGCAGAATCCCTGGCTTCTACTCATCAGATGTCAGTAGCATTCCCTTCCCCTTAACAATCAAAAATGTTTCCAGGCACTGCCAAACATTTCCTGAAGGGCAAAAGTCCCCTAGTTGAGAACAACTACCTTAACTATAGTTGAGAATTATTTCAGTTAAAAAAAAAAAATCTCTACAAAACTGAGGTAGAGGAAGGACTTTCCCTAAAGGTAGTAGTAAAATAGCTAAGGAGCCTAGCCTAGCTGACTACAAGTTAAAACTGTGTCCATGAGAAAAGTTGTTGAATTGGATTCTGAGGATTAAAGTTCTTAAATAAAATGACTTTCCCACCCTGTTGGTGCTCTACAACTGGATCAGAAGCACTGTAATTAGACGGCAACTTGCACTTCTGGCTGTTCTGAGATCTTCACCTGTAGCAATACTATTTGTCGATGTGGTTTTATTCTTGTTCTTGGCAATAGCCCTGGAAGAGAAGAGTCTTGGTCTTTCATCAGAGTTATATTCTCCTACTTGTCCTCAGTGTATAGGCATATAATGATCTGATAGTGTAGATGGTTTAACATAAAAATCCTCCCTCTGCACAGTTTTCAGAAATCATTTTGGTGGAGTAAAAGCCAAGTAGCAATATACGAGCACTTTCTCTTAAACATTTTATTCATCATTCTAAAAAAACTCATAATGCAAAATTTTTCAACTTATAAAATGTCCACAAGATAAAAATTTTTTCATTTTCTTTCTTTTTTTCTCCTCTTTCAAAAGGTTTCTTTTCTGTATCACTATGCTAAGAATGTATTAGAGAATCCGCAAAGGTCTGCTGACCAGATTTGATTTGGGCATCATTTAGATTTGATTTGGGCATCATTCTATTGCAAATCAGAGGTATGTGCTAATTCATTTGAGTAGGAATTTCCTTCTCAACTTTGATGAATGCAACACTTTCACATGAAAAAAACAAAAATACAAAGTAAACTTTAAGAAGGAATGTTGCCTTTCTTTTTCTTTCCTTGATTTTCTTTGTCTTCATTAAAGTATTATTGACATACCATATCCTATTAGTTTGAGGTGTATATCATAGTGATTCAAGATTTATATACATAACAAAATAATCCTCATGATAAATCTAGTGACCAGTTGTTACCATACAAAGTTATTATAATATTATTGACTATATTTCCTATCTTATATATTTCCATGACTTTTTAGTTTTATTACTGGAAGTTTATACCTCTTAATCCCTTTCTCTATTTCATATGTCCCCGAATACTTCCCCAGTCTGGTAACCCACAGTTTGTTTCCTGTCCATATGAGTCTGTTTCTGTTTTGTTTGCTTGTTTGTTTTGTTTTTTAAATTCCACATATAAGTGAAATCATACGTATCCATCTTTCTTTTACTTATTTTACTTAACATAATACCCTCCAGGGCTTTCCATGTGGTTGAAAATGGCAGAATTTCATTCTTTTTGTGTTTGTCCACTTATATTCCTTTATCCATTCATCTATAGCTGGACACTATGGTTGCTTCCATATTTTGGCTGTTGTAAACAGTAAGTAAGTACTGCAGTAAGCCAAAGTGTGATTATGTCTTTTCAAACTGGTGTTTCTTTTCCTTGTTTTTCACAGCAACATCTATCAACCCGAGCCTCGCAATAATATACATATACTGAAAACTACAAGAGCAAAATACACACACACACACACACACACACACACATACACATACAGTGAACAAAGTAATGAATTTGATGGAAACTTGGAGTTGTCTGTGAATTTCAAATTTTCATATATTTTTAAATGCTCAAATTCATAAATGTTGCCCATTTTGAGTGTTTTATCATTTTATATATTTTAAACACCTTTTTGGAAAATGTTTAATAAATTCAGCACTGGAATAGGAGACAAATATATGTGAAGTTTTGGATCCACCAGTATCTCAACTTTTATTTTTTTTAAGTTTCACATAAGACATAAATAAAAATCAGAGCATCTCAAATTCAAATATATGTATATGTGCTATATCTCTGTACTGCCAATAACTATTCATTTGCTGGTTGGAACCACTGCTCTCCTCCTAAAAGCATAGCAGAGATGAGCTGGTTCTGCTTAATTTCCATTTCAGAGGAGAACACACCATACTGGGAAGAGACAGCACTTGGTGTATTTGTGTTTTTGTCTAAAGAGAATTACTAGTATTAACCAGTTAAAGCTCCTGGGAAATCAAAGTACCATCGCTAACTACTATCTATGAGCAGAAACCCCTAAACTTCCTACAAATATTGCTTGTCACTGTAAGCAATCTTATGGTACATAAATGGAGCTGCTCTTGAGATCCCTTAGTTATCGTTACATTATATCATAATTTTAGTTAGGCGATTCTGTGCATACACTGGAAATATATATGTACAGTAAATCTCTTTCTATAGCTGCATTAATATTCAACATGTATATGATAAGCTAGCAATAGCACAACATCATTCATTTTCAAATCTGTGCTCACTCCTGTTATGCATTTGCACCAAAGAACAGAAAGCCCCTGAGTAATTCTTCAAGGAAAAGTTAGCAGAAGCTGGGCTCACTGCGTGAAAGGGAGGAGGGAACATCTTTAAGAGCTCAAATCACCTCTTTGTTGTGTTCATTGGAATCCAGAGAAAAATGTACCATAGCTTGCCAGGCTGCACATTTTGCCGTAGCACTGCAATAAGTGATGGAAGCAATAAGTCCAGAGCCTGCTACCCAGGAAGAGCTTTTCCAGCTGGAATTTGGAGATCGACTAAAAAAGTTCTTCCCCTGAAAGATGGATTAAATTGATCATTTTTTCCTAGACATAGTGCACTTCAGGCTCATTTTGCTTTGTAATTAAGAAGAAAGCCAGAAACATCATTTACACATTAAGAATTTAATAGATATATTTTTCTAGCTTTATGCATTAGCACAGGACAGCCCATTAATGAAATAAGTCTTCCTTCAGGGTCAATTTAGATGGCTGTAATCTTCTGCAAATATATTGCAAATGAGGATCATTTAATGATCTTAAAACTAACTGCCAGGAGAGGATTGTTATAACTCTCCAGACAACAAAAAGAGACTTGGCATGGTGTGCAGTAGCCTTTCTTTAATTTAACACATGTTTAATTTCTACCCACTACATTTGTAAAAATTGCAAATATTATCCTTTGTCTAGGTTAGGTTAGTCTCTGGCTTGGCTGACCTGGGAGGTTGATTTGATCATGGAAACTTAGGGGTGCATTAAATGATGGTCAAAGGGACAACAATGTTGCACTGATAAAAATATGTCCTTTGGATTGCTGATATGAACCATGATTGGCAAGCTCTGCTGAGCTTCCCTTGTTCTGGTCCAGCTCATCTCTTTCTGCAGAACTTCCTTGTCTGACTCTACTAACTGTGCACATTGATGTCCACTGTTACAACAGTCCTTAGAATACATACAGCATTTAGGCGTTTTAAAACTTCTTTCGCATGTGGGGTCTTATTTGCTTCTGAAAACGATACTAAATGTCAGGTGTGGAGCATCTCCTTTTCCCTTTAGAACAACTAAACAATCTGAGGTTCCAAGGGACAAAATGCTGGGCTCCAAACCCACAATCCCATTGTACTCTTCCCATCCCTAGTTAGTAAGAACTAAAATTTAGATCTTCTTACACTTTGTCTAGTATGTATTCATGTCAACCTTGTAATTCCTTACCTTTGCAAAAGCACTGGTCTAAAAGTTGTAGAAGCCTGGAAGGATGATATAGTACAATTTTCCATGACCTCAGAGAATGTATTGGAAAAATTAAACATTTGCCCCTAAAAATATACCTGGGAGTTTATATGTATGTGGTAATTATGAAATGAAGGAAATAGATAATAAGTTCATGAAAGGGAGAAATATTATAAGATACAGAGGTCAGAGAACATTTCTTGAAAGAGGTAGACTTGAAAGAACAGTAGTTACATGGGAGAAGAGAAAGCTGTCAGGCAAAAAGGCGGCATATACAAACACGGGACTTTGCTGTCAGGTACCAGGGTTCAAGTCTTGGCTCTGCCTTTTATTAACTGTGGGGCTCTAATCAAATTACTTAAGCCTCATCCATAAAGTGAGAATAATTATTAGCACCTACCTTATAGAGTTATTGTTAATGATATCTGAGATGATGTTTTATAATGGTAAAATGTTTAGAATAGTGGCTGGTACAGAATCAGTATTCATTACTAGAATAGCTTTGAGATATAAGAAGGATTGCCAAAAAATAATGATTAAATTAGTCAGATTTGAGTAAATTTCTGTGGAAAACAGTAATGAGAGAATAGTACAAAAATTCAGACCAGACTGCGGGGGGCCTAAGTGTCAAAATAACAAAATTTCCCTAGTGGCTTTCTATTTCTATTTGCAATTCAGAATCCTTTCCGGAAACAAAATCTTATTTTCAATATATAAAAAAGATACACATAGAACTTCTCTGGAAGGAGCAAATGAACATCTGGGGTCCTATTTGCTCAGCATCCCCAACTATCCCCAACATTCTTTAGAAGGAAACTCAGGTTTGAAACTATGCTTTGAACAACAGAAAATACTGAAGTCTTCTTCTCAGAGAAGTGGGATGGCAAACACTTACCTAGCAGCAGTAAGCCAATGCAATGGAGAAGGGAGACACGAATAACCACTATCCTGTTGTAGTTGTCAGATGATAAGGGTTTGGAATGGAATAGAGTGGTGACAGTGAGAACAAAGAGGGACAGGTACCAGAGACATTACAAAGGACAACTTGACAGGTCTTTGTGAGATATTTGGGTGGGAAAGGATGAAGAAAAAATGATCAAAGATGATTCATGGGCTATAGACATGAGCAACTATTGGTGGAATCCTTAGTTGATCAAGAACTCCTTTCTAACAAATATTTTCATGGGATTAATGTTTCTTGGAACCCACTGTGGGATATGCTGCTCTGAAAGCCAACAAAGGACCCTTGAAGAAGTCTCATTCCAATCATCATTGACTCATTGTAAATATACAGCATGTTAGGCACAAGACTTCTGTCCTCAAGGAACCCCACGCCTAAAGTAGGAAGCTCACACATAACCCATATTATATACCCACAATATTTACAAAATGCAAGATGTGTTTTGGAAAAAGCAAGTAATTCAGGTGGCTACAAATAAGACTGGTGGGGTGCCTAGGTGACTCAGTCGGTTCATCCTCCGACTTTGGCTCAGGTCATGATCTCATGGTTTGTGAGTTTGAGCCCCATGTCAGGCTGACAGCTCAGAGCCTGGAGCCTGCTTTGGATTCTGTGTGTGTGTGTCTCTCTCTCTCTGCCCTTCCCCTGTGCGCTCTCCGTGTCCCTCAAAAATAAATAAACATTAACAAAAATAAGAATGCTGGTTTGGTAATTAGAGTGGCAGGTGATAAGGCTAGAAAGGTAGGCAACAGTCATTATTATTGTTGTCATTAGCTACCATCTATTGAATACATGCTATATGCTATGCATCATGCTAAGTATCTCACATGCATTACATTAATGAGTCCTCCCTACAATCTCATAAGGTAGGTACTATTATCATCCACATTTTACAGATGAAAAATAGAGGCTTAGAGAGGTTATATAACTTACCCAGGGTCTCATGCTGTCTAACTGGCAAAGTCTGAACACAACCCTGACCTATTAGAACCCAGGAGGCCTCGGAGAGTCACAGAAGGTTCTGCATTTCTTTCTGTCCTTTGAAAAATCTCTGAAAACACTTTGAGTCAGACCCAAAGCAGAAGAAAATGACACTTGCTAAACTACCAAACCACATCTACCTTGCAGGGATGCTCATGAGTCACAGCCTCCAAACTGCCTGGGGATTTCCAAATGAAAGGCCCTTATGTGTTTGCAAGTTACTATCCTGCTGGGTTATCTTCTTCAATAACTGTTTCTTAGCATTGCATTGCTGTACCATGAAAATCTTGCTTTATTATACCTTCTTCAGAGAATCCGCAGCTCTACGTTTTGCCTGTCGTGTGGGTTTACTGAGAGCTAACTTTCAAAGTCATGCATTCTACGGTAAGTGTATTTTAAACCATGCAGCATCACATTAAAAAGAAATGGCAGTCATTCTGCCCTGGAAACTGTTCCCTAGCATGACATTACTTTAATTCACTAGCTCCTTGTAATCAAGATCTAATAAACAGCACCTTTAAATAAGTCCTACACACAGCCTGCATTGTTACAATCAATTGAACTACTTAAAAAAGAAAACCTCTGAGGCTATCTGCAGGCATTCTGTGCTTCCCTCTGTTTTATGGCACAACCTTAGACACGACGTGTAAAAAGGTCAAGACAGCATGTAGGCTTTTGCATTAAACGGCAGAACACTAATTAGTTTTAGTGACAATGGGGTTCTGTTAGTGTGTTCTAATATTTTGATGCTTAATTTTGTTTGAAACCTCAAGCCATAATGCACAAAAGCTCTTCTATCTTCCAGTTTTTCTTATGCCTTGATTTTACATCCCTATTATCTGTTCGAACAAAACATGCATATTTTCTATTTCTGTATTTTCAGTAAGAGTCTATTCTAAAATCTAATTTCGAAGCGGTTCATTTAAAAGAACAAAAGAAGATTTAATGTGGAACCTAATGTTTCACTATGAGTTTCAATATTTTTTCAAATTTCAAATGTATATTGTGTTAAAACATACTATCAATGAGTTTTAATATTTACACATGTTTACTATCCAGAACAAGTATGCTATTGATAAAATGTTAAACATTAACTGTTGAGTTAAAAGTTTTTAAAAATTGAATTTCCACACTTCTGAATTCTATTTTAACAGGAGAAATTATATAGTCCTTCAAAACCAAAGAATAATTTTTTCCTCACTATTTGTATCTATATCCTTATTCTTTTTCTAGAATATAGGTAAATACTAAAACATTCCCAGGATTAAGAGCTGCAACTGAAGAAAATAACACTATTTAAAACTTTATTAACAAACTGGTATATATCGAAAATACCAATTATTATACGTAGGGTGTAGTACGAGATGACTTTTTATAATGTATAACAAACTGAATAGATTTTCCTCAGCTAACTTGGGAATTGCCAGTGTCTTGTACAAGACAGATTTATGCCACTTTTTGGTGTCATTTACTGTTTTTTAAAAATCAGTTTGAGGTCATAAGCTTATATTGGTCACCATCTTTTCAAGAGGTTATTGGGCTAATGCTTTAATAATACCTTCTGACGCTGTTCTCCCATGGGATTAAAAGCAATCAAATCTGTAGGTGGGAAAAAAAACAACCCACATTCTTCTTTTCTCCTCCTAGCTGACTTGGCTGTGGTCTACAGAAGCTGAACTTTCATTAAAAGAAAATAAAGTTTCTAGCCCTTCATCTTGTAAAGGTAGCGTCTTTATACCGTAAATCAATACACTGCTGTTTGGTTTGCTCTTCAGCTAGACAGACCAAAACAATATAGCATCAAGGGAAGTGGGAGCATCCCCTCTAAGCCATTTGTCTTAATGGAGTGCCCACTTCAAAACTGACTTCTTACTGCTTCCATGATGCCAATTTAATTGTTATCAAGCAAGACCCAAAGAAACAAATCCAATTATAAAGTCAATTCTTTATAACCAAAATGGGATCTATGTGGGCATGCTGTAGACTGCTTGCCATGTGCTAGGCACTGTAATAAACAAGTAAATACATCACCTTATTTTATCTTATGTGAGAGGTGTTGATTCTAATCTCCATTTTACAGAGGAGAAATTTGAGACAGAGAAGTTAAGTAACTTGCTGAAGGTCACATAGCTCGTTAAGTGAAACAGCTGGAACTCTCACCTAAATCTGTCCAATACCAGATTTTAGTCTCTTAACCACAATATCATGTTGTCTAGCAAAAGCAATAACATAATTCTGCATTCATTTATATTCTGTACTATCTCTGAACATTTCCAAGGATTTGCCTCACAATGACTCTTATTGGAACAGAATAAAATGGAATTTTCTGGTCCATATATTTTCTGTACTAATGGAAATGACACTCAAGTCTTGAAAAAGGGAAATGCACACAAGTTATGGAGTCAAAGTAGCTGGGTAATTTAGGCAAGTTACTTAACCTCTCTGAGTCTTACTTTCTCATCTGTAGAATGGAGGCAATTATAGCTACCATCCAGGATCGTTGTTAAGATTAGAGCTAACAATTTATCAAACATAGCTTCATGCCAATCATTCTGTTCAAAAACTATACCTGTGTTATCTTAATTCATCCTTACAATGATCCTCTGTGGGCTTACTTATCTGACACATATTCATGCATTTATTTTTTTAAAAAGGATCATCTGCTAGGTTGTAGAATCTCTGTTTGGCCTGGAAGCCTCTAAAATTTCTGATATGTAATAAGGTTGCTCTGTGAAAGTGCTGCATCTAAGTTATGAGTATTGCCTGAGGTCTTTTATGTACAACAAGCAATACTTCCTGATAAGTCTTCTCAGTTAGGTTAGAGTATATTCCTCACTGTCCCTCAAACACACTCCCCTTGCCCCAAATATGTTAATTGTGTAATCTCTACCTGAAGTTCTTTCTCCTCCTTCTCAATTTTTCAGATCTACCTTTTAATTTATTCATTTACCCAACAAATATTTTTTGAGTGCCTACTATGTGACAGGAACTGTCCTGGGTGCTTAGGATTCAGAGCAAAAAAAATCAGAGAAAAAAATCCTAACCTATGGAACTTACATCTTAGTGTAATGATTAATCATTCTTTACAAGTATAGCATAGAGTGGAGTACTCAGGATGCAGACTGAGGATGGAAATGGTCAATGGCTATGAGGTTTCAAACAGAGTACTAATAATATGAATGCCCCTTTTCTCTAGTGAGGCCATACAGACCTTTAGGTTCTGAATAACAATAACCTGTGAGTGGTTAAGCAGAACTAAGTCACCCTACTTTTTGCTAAGTCAAGGATGGAGGGCAGGGAATAGAACTCAAGACTTCTCATGTTTCATCCAAGGAGTCACTCTGTCTTGCCTGCTTAATGATTTAACCTATTTACTTTTCGGTTCTTTTTCATCATCTGCTGCTTACTGCCTCATCTGTGCTCTCTCCAACTGTAAAAGGGACTAGGAAGGGGGCATGCTGAAGTACAACTGGCTCTGAAAATCCAGGTTTTGGGGAAAATCCAGACTATCAACTTAATAAAAACAAACTATATTTTAATAGTGCAGCAGTAAATTATTTTTCAAGAATGTAGCTACTAGACCATCACAATACCCAATATGTCTTGGTTCCTAACTCAATATTTTTAATTACTTGCCTTTATTGGTCAGACAAAATGTAGAGTCAAGTTTCAAGTAATACCTTTTATTGGACTAATGGCGGAATATTGACAGAGAAGCTTTGGGGATATAGAAAACCCCCTCTAGGTCAGTAAGGGATTGACTCTGAGGAAAGGATTTCTGTAGGCAGAGAAGCCTCTCTGTCGATATTGTACAGTTTATCCAATAAAGGGTATTACTCAAAACATGCTGGGTGTTTTACGTTTAAAAAAATTGAGACTTGTGAGCTAAAGATGTTATTATACAGGATAAATCCTACTAAAGTCAGTTATTTCACCTGTCTAAACCTCTATTCCCTCATCCAAGAAATAATAAAATCTATCCTGTGTACTTCATAGGTACTATTGTATATCATTAGTTAACATTTATGAAAGTATTTTATAATTGGAAAGTATGATAAAATATGTGATTCTTTATTGATCATTAATATGCCTAAACTGTTAATGGCAATAAGCCTAAATAGATGTCAAAGAAGTATTAACAATGCAAATGACAATGATGGGAGAGAGAGAGAGATCCAGGGAGGAGCAGAGATAGAAGAAGAGAGAATCCAAAGCAAGCTCCAAGCTGTCAGCATGAGGCCCGATGTGGGGCTCCAACTCACGAACCATGAGATCATGACCTGAGCCCAAACCAAAAGTCAGATGCTTAACCAACTGAGCCACCAAGGCACCCTAAAAAGCTACTATTAAAAGGGTTAATCTGTGTAGTTGAGGATGGTCCTTTAGGTATGAGGTTATTTATACCAGTCTGTCTAGACAAGTCTAGACTTTTATGTCTCGTTGAAAGTATTGGTTTATTTATTTGGATTTGATCACAAAGGAAGTCAAGGAAATTGTTACTCTGAATGTAAAGTGAAAGAAGAGTCTATTTAGAATCCAACTGAATGTAATTTGAATTTCCATTTCAACATTCATGATTTATAATGTTAATTCAAATTAACAAAATACTCCTGAGTTCCTACTATGGGCCAGGCAATACAGTTATATCATGCCCATCAGCATTTTTATTCAGAGGTGGAAGGTGTATAAGAGGATATATCATACATAGGGAAATACAGCACTTGTCTGATAGTACCCAAGTAAAATGGGTCATTGCAGCACATGTGAGACTCTTTTGTTTCCTACTGTCTAGGCCTTCCTTTTGCATGTTATCACAATAGATAGTTCCATCAATGAATCCCTAATAATCTGAAAAAGAGCAAACCTATGATTGCTCAATGCCATTCACAAAATCCCAACAAAAGCTCTGCATTCTATTTCAGAAAGAACTGTTGGATTCTAAATTGACTCTTCTTTCATTTTGGAATGTTTAGGGTAACAATTTCCTTGACTTCCCTTGTGATCAAATCCAAATAAATAAGCCAATACTTTCAATGAGACACAAAAGTCTAGACTTGTCTATGCAGACTGGTAAATATACCTCACACCTAGAGGACCATCCCCAGCTACACAGATTAAACCCTTTTAATAGTAGCTTTTTAAGGATGTCTTGGTGGTTCAGTTGGTTAAGCATCTGACTTTTGGTTTGGGCTCACGTCATGATCTCACAGTTCAAGGCCCACATCAGGAATTGTGCTGACAGCTTGGAGCTTGTTTTAGATTCTCTCCCTCTATCTCTGCTCCCCCCAGGCTCACGCACGTGCACTCTCTCTCTCTCTCTCTTTCTCAAAATAAATAAATAAACTTTAAAAAATAGTAACTGTTTAGATCAGTTTAATGTATTTGTCAAAATCTTAATTTTCCCCAAAGTAATAAAGGTTATTCAGCTACCATTTTTGCTACAAGCTGTTATTTTTAAAACAACTCATCAGATAAGTGCATACAGGACCAGGTAACTACTTCTCGAGAGTGTCTTCTCCCATAAGAGTCACTAACTGTCAAGAGTAATGTTTCTAAGAAACCCCACAGCATAGGATGGAGTTTTAGAGAGTTCAATTTGAGATCTATGTTGATAGGGGACCATATGTACTTAATCAGCTAAGACAATTCAATGAATAGATTCTTTTTGCTAAAGGTATCAACAGTTTCAAGTACACTGGTGTCATAGTAAACTAACCCAAATTCATCTAGTTCAGTTTATTTGCTCAATAATTCATTCAACAGCTATTTGCTGAATGTCTACTATGCGCTGGGCATTATGCTAGATGTTAAGTTGCTTATAACCTATAAAAGAGGCAGGCATGGTAACAAATGTGATGTGGTGGAAATGGAGATAGAGCAATTAAAGGAGATGAAGAAAGGTCTCCCAGAAAAGATGAAGTGAGAGAAGAGTTGTGGGAACCAGTAGGAGTGAGTCAGAAGAAAAGATGAAACTTGTGGAGAGGGGTTTCCAAAAGGAACAGCATATACCAAGGACCAAGGAAAAGTCAAAGTAAACCTCATTGTCGTTTACTCTATGAGACCCCTTAAGGTCCCATGTAAGCTTGTTTCAGAGCTGCCAGGAGACCCAGTGAAGTCCCTTACTGTAGCTCTGTCAAAGGTCTGTGCTTAGAGTCCAAGATAGAGCCTCAGGTGACTTTGTTGCCTTAGCAAAGCATTTCCCTGAGTAGAAGAGGGAAGAGCCAGCCTTTTCCCATTTGAGGGAAGAAAAAAAGCATTTTCTAAAAAGATCTGCCCTCTAGGAAACTGTCCTGGAAAGACAGAAGGAATCATTCTAAACCTGAATTAATGTTCTTCAGCCTTATTATCATACTCAACCTGAAATTTATCCTCACATGAGAAATCAGGTCCTTTCTCCTCACACAGAAGGGAATTTGGCTTCCTTTTTTATTTCTGATGTCACTTCAGGCTGCTGTCCAAGGAATTTCCATTCCCAAACAGCAAGTGCATTCAAATTACAAAAGAAAATGAAGGTAGGTAAAGGCAAAACTGAGAGCAGACGTTTGAACTTGGCTTTAACAGAGAGAAGAGTTTCCAAACTCAAGATACCAAGAAATCAATAACTCCACACACAAAACTCAATAGCACTATTTTATATTCAGGCCATTCATACCCTCTGGCTACTGCTTTGTTTAAAATGGCTTAAAAAAAAAGATAGTAATAACTAGGAGCAATTGTTTTCCTTTTCCATTCTCAGTTCACCCAGGGATTAGACTGAGGTTTGTTTGTTTGTTTGTTTGTTTCCACAGACAAAGATGATGTGTGCCAAAAGGGATTTTTTTGTAATGGAGTTATATACCTCTAGTAATAGGATTTTGCTATAAAAAAATCCAAATGCAACCTTAATGATAGAGACACAAACACAGCATTAAGGATAATGGTATCTTTGGGCAGCTAGATGAGTTGAAACATGCAAACATGGTGTTAACACTTTTTGTTCTCTATCTAGGGTCTCACTATCTATTCAGACTACACATAACTGGCCAGAGTTAAGTAAGTCAATTTAGTTTCATGAATGCAAAAGTATCCACTGTTTTCTAGTTATCTAATAAATCAGTATTTTTAAAATTGTTTCAGAAGAATGTGTAATTTCACAAACCATTATTCTAACAGGTTTACTTGATTAGTTATTGTTTTTTTTTAATATTTCTGCTTTCATAAGAAATATTATAAGAACATGACCTATGAAAAGCCAGAGACTCTGAAGAACAATCATCAACAATTAAAGAAAGCAGAAAAGAAACAGTTCCCTACTGAATATACTCTTTCTCCTCCATAAGAAATGTCACAAGGCTATTTTTTGTGTTTGAGAGAAATGGTGTTGTGATGACTTGTCCCTTCACATAATCACATGCTCTGTTCTGCATTTGCATCCTGCATAATGCACCCCCCCAACACACAAAACAAAACAAGACTTCCTCGAGACCCACTTGGGATTTCTTCTGGTTAACTACACAAAGAACCTTTCCACTCCTATTGCCATGACTTATTTATTCATGCAATAAATACTTGCTGAATACCTACTATGTGCCAGGCAATGTGCTGGATTCTGGGGTCACAAAGGTAGAACGATGGTGGGCCCTTTCCCTAACATGGTTTATAGTCTGATACTTGGAGATGTGAATAAGGAAAAGGACAGTTATGGAGACACATGGGGACATATGGACATGAATTCGGTGCTCTAAGAAGGGCCACCTAATCCAATCCGGAGGGTCAGAAACAGTTTCCTGAAAGATGGACTATTGTAGCTGAGTGCTGGGCCAAGGGAAAGAGTGGAGATATGGGTGCTGACAGGTGGATTTGGATAGATTTCAACAACAACCAAAAAAAAAAAAAAAGATTGAAAATAATCAAGGCGACCCATGAAGCCAAATATTTAGAACTAGTCACTAAGAGCATTTCGAGATATATATGGTATGGAACAATAGGATTTGGAATCAGAAAACTGGGTTCAAGTCCAAGGCTCTAATTCCTATAAGCTATGTGACCCAAATAAATCATTTAAACTCTCTGGGGGTGTGGCTGTTTTTTTTCTCATCTGTGAAGCTGGAATATTAATGTACCATTTCTGTCATTCTCATAGAGTTGTTAGGCTCGAATGAAATAGTGGATGTGAAAATACTTTTTTAATCTGTAAAGCATTACACAAATGTTAGTTATTATTATTAAAACAAAAGTAGAAGTGGGCTAGTAGAATTAATAGAATCTAGACACAAGAAAAAAAACACAGATTATGAATATAAAGTGAAAGATAGTTCCCTATCTTGCTAGGGTAATGGCCAAAATTAATTTCCCAAAGCCCGGGAAATGTGCCAGAAATATATGAAAGAGGTGCAAATTCCTATTTTTAAAAATGGGAAGAAGTTTAATATGTGATAAAAAGCAGTGCTGAAAAGAAGGGAAGCCATGCTCCCTATTTAAGGCGTCAGAGGGGGAAGCAACAGGGTACAGTACACCATCAAGAAACTTCCTAAAAGCTCTCATGACCATATGGATATTTCCAGCAGCTACAGCATTTAACTGACAGCATACATTTTTTTAAAATTTAAAAATAAAAAAAAAAGGAATAGGTAAGCCTACTGGAGTAAAAGAAGAAAAAAGTCAGGCTGAGGTGAGATGTCTGTATGAAAACCAGATGATAGAAACATGTATAGGTAGAGCAGGAGGACAGAAGAGGAGGGAAAAGCTTAGCAAGAACGTAGACACCCTTTACGAGCAACAGACTTACTGAACATTTTTCTCCAGGCACTGTGCTTTGTACTGGGGCTAGACAAGGCATGGTTCCTCTTCTCTAGGGGCTCACAGTACACTAGCAAACCTCTTAGAGCATTTTAGAAACAAACAGAATAGAGTGATAATGAGCTTAAGACCTAATAACAGATGGTCTAAGGTGGTGCTAAAAGAGAGATCAAAGATACTGGAGTTGTTTATAGAGTTGTTTGAAGCAAAAGAGAAAATTTCCACAGCTCACAGCATGCCCTATACAATCACAGATGAAGAGAAGCCATGCTCTCCTGGGTCTGAGGATTACACTGCTGAGTCCTCCTTGGCCCTCAGCACTGCCTGCAGGAACTTCCTGTGCAGCTTCGATGGGAACAAGGGAGAAGACGTGCAAAGGTTTTCATTAGGACATACTTCAAATGAAAGCGGGAGCATATCAGGAGCTATGGCTTCTGAACATTACGTAGGACAACATCATCCATCTTCACCATCAGTCTCTTTATCACAACAACAATGAAATGATTTCAGTGTATATGCCAGGCATTTTCCCGGGGGTTTTAGATACATTCTGCCATTTACACCTCCTCTGTAAGGTATACATCATTTTCCCCATGTTATAGATGGAGAACCTATGGTTCAGAGAGGTGAAGCAACTCATTCACCATCACACAGCTTTTAAGTGACTGTGTGACTCTAAAGATCATGACCTTTCCATATGGATGAGAAGCAGAGCATATACATGCTAGTAAACTTTATTTTTTTTTTAGCGGTTTTTTATTTTATTTTTGAGAGACAGAGAGACAGAGAGTGAGCAACGGAAGGGCAGAGAGAGAGGGAGATACAGAATCTGAAGCAGGCTTCAGGCTCTGAGCCATCAGCATAGAGCCCGACGTGGGGCTCGAACTCACAGACTGTGAGATCATTACCTGAGCTGAAGTCGGCCGCTTAACCAACTGAGCCACCCAGGCGCCCCCATGCTAGTAAACTTTAAAGAAATCATCAAACATACCACAAAGGGAAAGGCTGCATGTATACTTCTCTGGATTAAACAAAAATTTTCAGTGAAATAAGCCATAAGTTTTCTTAGAGACCATGAACAGTTGGCAATTTGCCATAAGGCTGATAAAATATCTGTGGAGATGCTATAAATAGGTATTCAGGATTCCTCTGTGTCCACATCAGAGGTCAGAGCAAACTAGGCACTTGTACTGCCTTCAGACTGGACTGGAATAACACAGGGTCATCCAAGGCACAGAGACAGCAGAGCTAGTGGAAAAACATGGTCCAAGGAAACCTGGGGACATAGATTGTGCTGGGCACTGAGCCTAATGGTGAGGGGGAAAATGATAATATAATAATGCTAATAATTATCATCATTTATTGAGACTGAGGGCCAGGTGCTGGGCTAAGTGCATCTCATGGAATAAGAAGCTCATCTGAACGTGTCTGTGAACAGTGAGAGCGCACCTAGTCCCCTCTTGTGCCACATTTCATACCTGAGCCACAGGTTTAAAGGCCGGAAGCCATTGCCCAGTGAGTGGATCAACAGGGAAAAGATTATGAGGCAAGCAAGTTGCAGCTATGCTTACGGTGTTGTGTGATTTGCCATCCCCATACCAATAAGATTTATTCCTAAGTGGAATAAAAATATTAACAAGGAATGATGATGTGAAGCTACACGTACACAGCATCATTTCAGCAATAGCAGAAGACTATAAATAATAAGTTCTACTTACCGTTTAAAGCTCAGTTCAAATGTTACATCCTCTGCTACCTGTTGGATTCAGAAGGACACAGGTTCTAATTTTTGTTCTGCCACTGTGTTGTGTATCATCGAGCAAGTTACTTAACCAGTCTGAGGTTCAGTTTCTTTGTTCATCCATTCACTCAACAAATAACATCTACTGTGCACTAGGCACTGTTCTAAGCACTGGGGATAAATCACTGGAGGGGAAGGGGAAGCCATATTCTGAAGGAACTTACATTCTAATAGAGGATGAGAGACAATAACAAATATATATGGTTAATGGTGATAAGTGCTCTGAAAAAGAATAAAGCAGGATAAGGGGACAGAGAGAGACAAGGGGTGCTATTTTCTTTTCTTTTTATTTTTTTTAACATTTTTATTTATTATTAAGAGACAGAGAGAGACAAAGCATGAGCATGGGAGGGTCAGAGAGAGGGGGAGACACGGAATCTGAAGGAGGTTCCAGGCTCTGAGCCGTCAGCTCAGAGCCCAATGCGGGGCTTGAACTTACAAACCGTGAGATCATGACCTGAGCCAAAGTCAGATGCTTAACCGACGGAGCCACCCAGGCGCCCAAAGGGGTGCTGTTTTCTTCGTGATTATCAGGAAAGCCTTTACTGATAAGTTGAAGTTTGAGCAGA
Organism: Paguma larvata; assembly: GCA_030068075.1. NCBI lineage: Eukaryota > Metazoa > Chordata > Mammalia > Carnivora > Viverridae > Paguma > Paguma larvata. Next base: position 50,015,781 of record CM057833.1, read on the forward strand.
GATCTGAATGAAATGAGAGCAAACCATTCAGATACTTGGGGGAAGAGCATTCCAGGCAGAGAGAACAGCTAGTACAAAGGCCCTGAGGGGGGAATATGCAAGTTGTGTGTAAGGAATAGGGAGGTCAGCATGGTTAGGAGGGTATATTTTAAGGTGAGTAGTGAGAGATGAGGGCAGAATGGGAGCTGGGGCCAAAATTATTTGGGGCCTTCTTAGCCATGGTAAGCTTTTGACTAACCATGGAGTTGTTGTGATGTTTAAATGAGATACTGAAGAAGGAGTGCCTGATACACATTAGGTGTTCAGTAAGTGATAGCTATTAGAATTACTCCTTTCCCAACAATTATAAGAGTGAGATAAGAAGGGCATTAGGATTTTAAAATCTTTCTTTGAAATTATTCTGAAAGTGACAAATGGAGTAAGACCCTAGATCCAAATGCTATTTCCTGTCCCCGTTTCCCACCTCCCTGTCACCCTGGAGCACTTTTTCCAGTTATGATAGTTTAGGATAATCTGCTCTCATACCAAGCATAAAAGACACAAAGAAAGATACCTAACAATCCACCCTAGGTCCCAAATGGAAGCACCAATGATTTTAATTATAACTTTTCAATTGTGGCCACCATACCCAATTATTTGGAATCCTTTTTTAAAGACATTTAAAATTATGTTGGTAATTTGTTTTTCCTTCCATATATGGATATGTTCTTTCACAAACTACCCCGTCTCTCAGAGGCATAAGAACAGTAACTGTTTGATAACTGAAAATGATGAGGTAATTACTAACTTTTCAGCTAATTCTTTTTCATATGTTCATTATTCAAAAATAATAAATGAAACCCACAGAATACAGTGAGCAGAGTTAGAAAAGGATGTTTTATATATCATTTCTAGAAGATTTGCAATTGCACTTTGTGATTCAGAGCTTAGTAGGCACAGAATTTTGAATAACTCTGTTTATCTGTGCAAACTTTCCTTAGCCTGTTGCAACTCCCAAGTCCAACTCTTACACATGGGTGTTGGGTAGAATATACTGAATAAAAAGTATACAAAGACTTAATTTTTCTCCTGCCTACAAAGATCTCCAAATCTTTACTATTCTGCACAGCTGCCTAGAATAGACAACAGTAGAGCCATTGTCCATGATTCAAACTGAAGAGGAGTGAAAATACCATTAACCCTTTAAAACAGAATTATCTTATTCTTTTGATTTCACTGCACACTATAATGTGTTTGTGGCCATATTTGGATCATATCCGGTTAGAACACAGGAATAATAGATATCATTCAGATAATAATTAGCCATGTACTTGCAATAGCGGGATGTGAAGTCAAAGGAAAACACTAAAAATGTTGTTTTTTTGGACCATGACAAAGAGCTTTTTAAATGAGTTTGAGCATTTTTTGTGGCTGACTCATGTCTGGAGGCCTCACCATGGTCACCAATGCTTCAACTTTTGTACTTTTAATTTCTATCTTTGACAGTTTTAAATACTAAATAACACAAGGCTTTCTTATTGCCTGCAAGTACATATAGTTTCTCTTTGTTTCCTCTATTTTCTGTTTGTAAGCAAATGCTACAATTTTAGATCACATGTTTTAGCCATTGTTGTTGATTAAAGGGAATTATAACATGTCTTAGGAAAATGGACCTTATAATTTCACCATTGATGTTTTAAAATTATAAAATCAATCTTATAAATTCTAGCCTACATTTTATTTTTTTTATTTGACCTAAATTAGGTATTATTTCTTTCACACTTGGTAAATTAAAGTTCTAATTACAGGAAAATGACTAATAAATTATGAGAGTATGAATATTTGTTTACAGAAAAAAGACTTAAAGGACATACACCAAGATGCTATCGGTGGTTATTTTGGGGAGTAAAAATATAGGTAACCAATTTCTTCTTTGTGCTTTTATATATTTTCCAAATTTTCCTTAGTAGTTACATATCACTTTTATAACCTTATAAACTTTCATTTTTTTTAATTGTGAAAGAAAAAAACAAGTCCAAAACCTCTTTGTAGATCATTAATATATTAGAATCACCTAAAATGTACTCCTACAGAAACAGACCCTATCAAAGGAAAGTAATTAGTTTCAAAACCCTCTTTTCTTAAAGGAATACTTCAACCTTGATTTCATAACACAACACAAAGTTCCATTGAAACAGATACTTGTTGGCAGTTCAGTACAGGAATTTTATTTCATGTATATAGAGAATGGAGAACTGGGAAATTCATATTTAGCTTCGGCATCCCCACCTTATTAAGATGTCTTAAAATATCTACCCGTTCTTCACTCACTGTTCATGCACCATCTGGACTCCTAAGTCAGAGAAGGAGAAAAAAAAGGAACATTGGACCATTTTGCAGCAAAATCTATCTGCATGATTGATACTGGCTGCACAGAATCAATCTGCTGGGCTGCGTTTTGGCATTTTAAGCATGGACCCTTTCTTTCCTCTTGCGTCTTCAGAGATAAATTTCTTGGTCTAGAGCTTTACTGATTTTTTAAAGGAACTACTCAAGGCTCCTCTCTCTTGGTCTAACTACTCCCTCTGCCTTCTTGGCAGAGATGCTACCCCTGGACTTTTTGGGAGAGCCAAGCGACCACTTAAAGACACTCCTGAACAGCTGACTCTGATATTTGGCAGTCCATGCTTAGCTCTGCCCATTTCCCTGAAGTTCTCTTCTGCAGGTCAGGCTCTATTGAACTTCAAAGACAAATACTGGGCACAGAAATGACACAGAGAGGGCAGAGGGGCATGAGAACTGGACCTTGAGCACCTAAGTGCTGAAACAGTTTTTCTTTGTTCCTAACTGGTGCCTAGCTAATTGTTGGTGCTTAGCAAAGCTGAAACAATAAAAATGTTACTGTTAACAAAAATAATAGGATTTTAAGCAGAATGAGGTTCGGGAACCATTGTTCATATAAAGCTAAAGGACAGATTCTGGCATCTTTTCTTTGATCTTTTCAATGTCCTAGCTTGAAGAGATTTTTTAAAATGTGCCGCCCTTGGGGGGTGGAGGGGCATAGTAGATCAAACAGGGGAACAGGTCCAATGAGAATCTCACTAAAAAGCAAGCCATTTAACATCAAATATGAATACTACAAGCCAAATGTAGAAGATTAATTATTATTCTTGCTCCAAGTAACTTGTTCCTCTGCCTCAGTTGGCTTTGGAAGCAGTATTATCATTTGATATGGAATATTAGTCAGTAACACATATGTATCCTCATACTAGTACTTTGTTTAAAGCTGAAACTAAGAGAAAAATAATTCTTGGGTATCTCTAGTCATATTTGAATTCTCCTCACTTAAAAGCTAAAAGAGAACCATCAAAAGAAAATAAGTCAACAAGAATGGCAAAATGTGGGTAATTGTAAAACTGAATGATAAGGGATTCATTATGGTTTTCTCTTTACTTGTGTGTATGGTTGAAATTTTTCATGATAAAAAGTTCCTAAAAAGCTAACAGCAAATTACAGCCATTTGTGTCCTCATTTGGCCACAGAATAATTTGTGTGATCTCTGGAAAGTTTCAGCCCTGTCCCTCAGTTTCCATAACTATGGAAACAAACAGAGAAAGTTTGGTTAGTCTGGATAATGTGCAAGGTGTTCCTTCCTGCTCTTGATTTTTATGACATTTTCTGCCTTTAGTCACATTTTTCATGGCACCCTCTAGATCTTATCAATTTCATACTCTGAGATCTACGAGAGACCCAAGAGACTGTAGTCACTGAGACCTGTGCTTCCCTTCCAGATCTCATACACACTTGCTTTGGACAAGTCGCTTAAACAGTCAGTTTTCTCCCCTATAACTAGGAATAATAGTAGTACTTTCTTCCCTGGTTATTGTAAAGACAAGATATGGAAAGTGCTTAAACACAGGACCTGGCACCTTATATGCTCTCAATAAATGTAAGCTATTGCTGCTTTTGTGATGGTGGTTATTATTATAGCCATTCTCTTACAGCCTGGAACATCTGCCCTTGATCTATCCTTTCTGACTGAAGAGGCAGAAGGAAAAAAACATTAAAAACAATGAAGTTAGAAGTGACTGCAAGTGGATCGCTAGTTTTTCTTGAAAGCATATACTTGCTTTACATAAAATGCCAAGAAGTCAAAGTAGGGTGCTGTGCCTGCATACTCACTTCAGACACCCAAGAGCTCCAGCTTCTTTCTCAAGCTGTAGAATTTTCCTTCTCTACCAGATGTTTATATTATGAGAACTATTTTATTAAAGTATTGTAAGCACAAGTCTGAGAGTGGCATTCCTAATTTAACTTGTGCTGTCTCTTTGGAGGTATGAGCAATGGCCCCAGGGAAATTAAAGGTCTAGATCTAGTCTAGTCTAGTTAACAGTCCTTCTGATTTCAAAATCAAAGATTAATTAGCATCTAGTGTGGACCAAAATGGCTACAGGAAAGAAAATTTTCTAATCTTAACAATTCCTTTATAAAAGCAATAGAAATTCAACCATGCAACAAATCATGACTTGAGTACCTACAAGAAGAATTCACACATAGTACCTACTTTTCAAAAAGCTCTAAGTGATAGATATTATTATCCCCATTTTACAGATGAGAAAATAGAGATTTAGCAAGGTTTAATAGCTTGTTCAATGCCATAAAAGCTGGTAGGTGAAGGAAAATAAATTGTGGCTATAGAATCCATACTTGGAACAAAATAAATTAACATCACTTCCTTGAAAAAAAAAGAAAAACTTACTGAAAAAAATGTTCAATTCCTGGAAAGAAACACATGGAGATCCTTTTGCCACAGTCTCTGCTCTGTTTCAAAGCAGCAAATGTTCATTAGATCTCCGGTTACGAATGCAATAAAAATATCTGCAATCACTCTATGAATTTATACCTTGGTTTTGAAAAATCTCCCAATTTTGTGGATTTTGTCAAACAAAGGCCCTAATTGTTCACATAATACAGGCATAATCCTCAACATCAAAACTCTTCCAGTGAGGTTACATTGCATCTGACCATTATTTGGTAGCTTAAAAGAAAGCTGGCAGGAATGATGGGGCCAATGTAAGCTGTAGAAGAGATCAGTCATTCTCTTAGGTGATGTCAAAGATACTGGGCACACATTACAGGGTTTTTAACCTTTGTTTTGTGTGCTTTACATGATGACTTTGACCTGGGAAGAGGGCAGTAAAACAGACACTCTCATGCTAATTGGAGTGTGAATTTATACAATAGTGTGGGAAACAATTATAGCAACAGGCACCAAGAGCCTAAAAAGGTGTTTTTGTCCTTGGACTCTAACTTTTCTTCTTGAATCTATGACATATTAATTATCAGAATTATGAAAAAACATTATGTTCAAATATGTCCATTACAATGGAGAAAAATCCAAAACAATCCAAATGTCTGATAAGAAGCTAATAGTAAATTAATTATGCCAAAGTAAATTAAGGCAGAACCACACAATGAAATAGTATAAGACTTATGCTTACAAGGGTGCCTCGGTGGCTCATTCAGTTAAGCATCCTACTCTTGATTTTGGCTCAGGTCATGATCTCACAGTTCAAGAGATTGAGCCCTGTGTACGACTCTGCGCTGACAATGCAGAGCACACTTGGGATTCTCTCTTCCTTTCTCTCTGCCCCTCCCCCACTTGTGCACGCGTGTGTGTGTGTGTGTGTGTGCGCGCGCGCGCACGCACTCTCTCTCTCTCTCTCTCTCCCCCCCTCAAAATAAATAAGATAAGCATTAAAAAAGCATATGCTTACAAATCCATTATAAATTATGTCACTGTGAAAAATGCTTGTGCTATAGTGTTTAGTTGAAAAAAATACAAACTTACAAATACTACTCTTATGACTACCTATACTAACTTCTCTGTGTGTTAGTTTCTTCATTTGTAAAATGTAACTATTACTAATAATACTTTCTTCTTGGGTTGTTATAAAGATTAAATGCTAGCATAAAAGTAAGCTTACAGTAAGTAAGCACTAAGTTTTAACCATACAATACAGGTATTATCATCCTCATTTTTAATTTTTTTTAACATTTTATTTCTATTTTGAGAGAGATAGAGAGAGCAAGCTAGGGAGGGGCAGAAAGAGAGTGAGACAGAATACCAAGCAGGGTCCGTTTTGTCAGCACAGAGCCCAACACGGGGCTTAAACCCACAAACTTAGAGATCATGACCTAAGCTGAAATCAAGAATTGGATGCTTAACAGAGTAAGCCACCCAGGCCCCTATCATCCTCATTGTATAGATGAGATGGGTGTGGCACAGAGGGTAACCTTTGAAGCAAGACAGCTGGGGGCAACTAGCAAAGACTGGATTTGAACTTGTCTGCCACCAAGTCTCATGGCTTTGACCACTACAGAATGCCTCCTGACAGCAAGAGGAAAGTCAAGATTGGAAAAGAAATTATCGCCATTTTAAAAATATTCTTGAGATGACAAGTTGCTCAAACACCATGTCAAGGAGTCAGATCATTACTTTGAACTTCACATTATTTTATATTTCTATTTAGTATTTTTTAAAGAAAGTCATGTTCAAAATTAGACATGAAGAATATGCATACTGTAACACTGTTCTCCAAAATTAAATGACAACTAATCTTCTTGAGTGGAAGAGAGACAAGCAATGGAAATCAAAACACTGGTGGGAAAACAAAACAAAACTTATGTCTAAAGAGGAAGAATAAGGAAGACAAGAGAAGACAGGAGTTGGGAAACCATTACCTAAAGAAAATAGGTGGGCAAAGTTGGTGCAGTCTTGCTCCATAAATTCTTAGGGGAGTTTTCACACAAAGAGTGATAGGGGGGATTAGGGGAGCTACTGGGGATGGGTGAAGGAATGAAAGAAAGATAAACACCCTCAGGGCAGGGAGATAGCAGCAAAATCACTGAATTAGTGGAATCTTCATGGTAATAGTCGAGGTTTCAAGGGTAACTGTGCCTTTGGAAAGAATGAAACTGATCAATGAGAAATGGCCAATCATCTACCAGGCTTAAAACAGGTATGTGACTCAGGATCTCAGAACTGCCACCTGTATATCTTTTAGATTTCATATGTTTACACACACACACACACACACATTAGAAATAGGCATTAAGTAAGTGGGCTAAGAAATAGTTCCTCTGAGAATTTAGTAAGGAGACAGATCGTACTTCCTTTATTATTTTTAAAATATTAATACCTAACGAGTTATTCATTTTAAGGATGACTCTTTATCTAATTTTACATAATATGCAATAGGTCATCCCAGAGACTCTAAAGATTTGGGAGGTCTTTTAGCACAGTAGTTTAAAATATAATCTCCTACCAAGGTTTGAATCACAACTCCAACACATACTAACAATGGGATTTTGAACAATTTAACTTCTTTAAACTTCAATTTCCTGATGTGTAAAATGAGAATAAAAAACGCCAAACATACAATACTACATAGATTTTAAAAGAGAAATCATAATAAAGTGCTTAACACAGTGCCGGGCACAAAACACTCAGCAAATGTTACCTGTCATGATTTATAGCAACACATCAAAAAGGCTCTAAGCTCCCTGAGGGCAGGGACTATCTCTTTTTTATCTTCGAGAACTCAATGCCTTTCACAATTCCTGGCACACAGAAGCAAATTTCAACTAAATAGTCAGGAAAAGACAGAAAAAAAAGAAAAGGGCGAGACAGGGAAGCAGGATCAGGGAGAAGTTTATCATACAGGAGAACATGAACTGTCAAATGAATTTTAATCCTCACAAGAGATGTAAGTGGGAAGCCTTTATTTAACCTTCATTCACTTCTTCAGTTCATTTTTCATTCCAAAAATATGGAGTGATGATGCTGGAGAGACAGAAATAGACAAATGGGACAGAGTCTCTAGCCTCACAATAGTTACAGTACAGCAGGGAACACAGATATTAAACTAATAATTATGGAAGGCAGTAGGGCGGAGTGGTTAAATGTAGGTTCTTTGTTCTGTTTTGTTGTTTTAATGTAGGTTCTTCAGAGTCAAGACGTTGTGGATGATAATTCAAATCTGAGTCTAGAAGGGAGAGGTTAACTGATTTGCCCAAGTTCACACAATTAGTTAATTCCATTGGGGAAAATAATAAAGAAAACTTGAATTTCTTTGTCCTCTACCCCAAGATAGTTTGGGTATATAACTGTCTGGACTTATATTTTCCCTAGCCGGCATTTTTGTTTCTTTGGTTATATTATATATATTGTATTAACAATCCCTTGTGTATTTCCCTATTTTCCCTGTTACAGTATAAGCCATGTGTGACTGAGGACTACATCTGTCTTGCTCTTCACAGAATCTCCAGCAAAAGTGTCTGAATTGGTGTTGTCCAATATGGTAGCCAAAGCCACCTGTGTTTATTGAACACTTGAAATGGGGCTAGTCCAAACTAAGATGTGCTGCAAGTATAAAATAAACGCTGGATTTGGGGTACCTGGGTGGCTCAGTTGGTTAAGCATCCAACTTCAGTTCAGGTCATGATCTCATGGTTCATGAGTTTGAGCCCCACATCAGGCTCTCTGCTATCAGCATGGAGCCTGCTTCAGAGCCTCTGTCTCCCTCTCTCTGCCCCTTCAGTGCCCACTCTTTTTCTTTCTCTCTCAAAAATAAATAAACATTAAAAAAAATTTTAATAAAATAGAAAACACTGGGTTTTAATGATAGGAAAAAACTTCAATTAATAATTTTTATATTGGTCATGTATAATATTTTGAATAAATGGAGCTAAATAGAATATATTATAAAATTAATTTTACTGGTTTGTTTTTTCCTTTTTTTTTCTTTTTATAGATTTTATTTTTAAGTAAACTCTACAGCCAACATGGGGTTTGAACCCACAACTCAAAGAGCAAGAGTTGCATGCTCTATCAACTGAGCCAGCCAGGTGCCCCTGTTTTTTCTCTTTTAATGTGGCTAAGAGAAAAAATTTAAATTTTGTATGTGGTTCATATTTGTGGTTTACATTATATTTCTATTGGACAAAGAAGATGCTCCACAAATTTTTGCTGGATAAGTGAATGAATGAATGAATGAATGAATAATCAAGAAGGCCTATGGGATTTAAGGAAGGGTAAAACCAGCCTGTTCCTTGTAGAATGATGCCTGACATCTTGATGACCCACCAAGTCTCTTTACTAATTAGGAAGCCCAGAAGGGTAATCTGGGTATTTTACCCCATGTGTCTCGGCAGCCAAACCACCAGTGATAGGGGTTGCAATGCATAAGGTTCAAGATGCCCTATATTTTTCCCTATCAAAAAAAAAAAATTCCAGTCATGTGTGGAAAAGCAAAGAAGATTACAATCTTATTACAAGATTAAAACTTCATAACAGAGTACATCCAAGCAGGCCAAACCAAAAAGGGTATGGAGAACATACATTATATTAAACCATGAGTTATTTTATGTGGGCCTGAAACTGTAGGAAGGAAATGAGAAGGAAAATTACAGAGGCAATAGAAGAAAACGGAATTTTATAGCATTTGGAGATAATCTTTGAAGAAAAATGCTCAAAGTAATGCTCTTGGTAAAAAGGAAAAAATGCCCAAGGAGCCAATAATTTCTAAGGTATCTGAAACCACCCAAAAATATATGAGAAGAAAAAAAAATAAAAAGGAAAAGAAGGAAGAGAGGGAGGGAGGGAGGGAGAGAGGAAGGAGAGAGAGACACAGAAAAGAAAAAAAACACCTGGAAACTCATACCCCAAAATGACAAAAAGGATGCTCTCTAGATGGTGGGATGGTAGATGTTTTGGTTTTCCATTGTGCCTTTTGCTTCATTTTCCAAAATTTCTATAACAAAGTGCCACTTTGTAATCAGGAAAATGCAATAAACTGTGTCTTAATTAAAAGGATAAAGGGGTGAAGCTTAGCATAGTGACAGGATGACAAGCCAGAAAGAGAATGCAGAATCTGTGGCAAGCCTGGAACCAAAAACCTCAGGTGGCTGGGCAGAGTCTGACACACAGAAAACCAGGAAGATCAAATAGCTACAAGAATGATGGAGTGGGTACCAGCAGGGAGTGGGCCAATGAAAGACCACATGCAAGAAATTGGGACTCAACCTTCGAAGCTTGAGGTGACAGAGCTAAGGGAACAAGACAAATGAACCAACTTTCAAAGCTAAAATGATGATGGATAGACCTGGGAGTAGCCAAAGCCTAAAAAGGGAAGAAAGGTCCTGGAATAAGTCCTGAACTTTATCAGATTCTTTGCCTGAGGTTGAAAGAGAAGGTAGAGAGTGATCAGTTAATTGTCTAGTATTTATTAATATATAAGTTAATCAGGAACACAGATGGAACATGTTAAGCTGTTCATACACCAAAACCTGCTAAATGCAAGGAAATGTATCAAGACTCTGGTCTCTTTCTGATAAGACAGGCTGTCTTATCAGATAAGCTTGGGGAATCATTCATCCCATACCTATTTATTGAGAACTTACTCTTTTGTAGGGACTAGGAGGTAAAAGTCTAAAACAAGAAGCCAAAAGTCCAGCAATAGCCCTTGGCTGCTCTGGTTTCCAGTACCTGTAAGCTATATTAATGAAATGTTACATTATCTGATAGGAACTAGATTCTCGTCTTGGTATGAATGTCCAAAGACTTTTTAAAATTCTTGATTTATAGGATGTATTAGATATTTAATAAAACGTTGATCCAAAAGGGTTTTGGACCACTGATGAAGCTATGAATAATGGTATGGTCTGCACAGCATCTGCATTATCATCTGATGCTCTTTTTTCTCAGCTACAAAGAAGAAAAACTAGAGCTTCAGAAGGTCAGCAGAGTACCTAATTTTCAGTCCTATTCATGTAAACTAAATTTGTCAGACAAAGGTAAAAAGCACATTAAGGCAGTTACACACAAACTTAAAAACCATCCATTTTCTAAATAGTATTGTCAAATTTAATCATATTGGCATACATAATTTTAATCCATATTTAAATATTTTTAATAATTATCCTTCAAATACCAACACAAATTTCTTTGTAAATTGTTCCTGTGACATCCTTGGCAAATCTTCATTATGTTTACATGACAGAAAGCATATTAGATAAAAGTAGTATAGAGTGTAGAGATCTCTATTTTACAACCATCCACAGATTTAATAACAAAACATCCTGAGGATGGAAATTCATGAAAACCCAGGAGAGTTTGGGTGAATATATTTCAAGAAAGAATAAGAGTCCACACTGGATAGCACGACTCTCAAACCTTTTGCGGATGACCCCATAACATAACTTTAAATACCAGAATAGCCACATTTTCCTCCTTTATTTTTATTTTTTATTTTTATTTATTTATTTTTGGTTAAAGAAGTGTTTTGTCCATTAAGTGGTTAAAACTTAAGGTTACCCATCCAAGAAGTAGGAAATGAAGGTTCTCAGTTTGATGGACAACAGCTCAGAGATCCCTGATGTCCCAAAATATTAGGTTTCTCTTCTAATAATGTTGGAAATATTGCCTACTGTCATGATTAATCTGAACCACAGCACAAGCTGATTGTAGGTGACACAGTCACAGAGCAGCGCCCGTGTTGGTTTCCACACACCGTCAAATCTGCTACAAATGCAGGGGTGAATGGGAGAGAACTGTGATACTAGGTTTCCTGGTGGCTAATAGATTGTGACATGAAAGAAGGAAACCTTTATTTTAATTCAAAAAACAAAAGCCAAATAGCAAAACTTATGTACGTGCTGAACTTTTTTTTCCTCCTCAAGTGGAAAACATTGACTTGCTAACAACTCTTGGCTGGCATCAAGGGAAAGTGGAGGTATTTGCAGATGTGGAGGAAGACATACAAAACATTTTTCAAATCAAAGGCTTGAATTATTGCACTGGGTTCATGAAGTTTCACAGGCATCTAGACACACCATTGTCTTCGCCCTGGAACAAGCTGCCCTTTCTATTCGAGAAAGAAAACAACCCAATGTTTCTTACAATCAGATCTGTATGTATCAGGGAGCTATCTATATTTTGAAATTCTTTGCATTGTCTGTGGAAGGGTGTGCTGTTTGGACTCAACAATGGCAACATTGATTTTAAGATTTTTGAATTTTGGTTGTTCAGAGCAAACAGTGAAAGAAAACTGCCGGCTTTCAGAACTACAACAACAGTGCTCTTACACAAACTCACTGCTCTCCTGGCTGTTTTACATAGCCAAAGATCAATACTGCTCATTCAGCCAATGTTATTAACCCCATTTATCAGCTTCTCTCTCAAAAAAAAAAAAAAATTGAAAGAATCTTGCCGACAAAGTTATGTCATCTTCCGCTTGTTCAATTGTAGACTGGATAATTCACTTTGTTGTGCACCCCCAACAATTGAGCCTTGTTTATGAACTTACATTTATTAAGTGAAAGTATTTGGAAACTGATGGTACATTCAAGCTTGGTTGCCATGGGCAGTAATCATGGCAGAAAGTCATGACCTCCCCGTTATGCAGCAAGTAACTAATTGAAATGATACAAATTACTCCGATTCTCTGTCTGCCAATTTAGAGCCTGGTTCTGGTCAAGGGTCAAATGAGCTCCTATTCATGAAACTATGTTTGAAGTAGCTGCTACCGTAGCAAGAGGGCTTGGCATAGGCTTTCACTACTCCTTTGGACTTTACCACATACTGTGGCGAGACGTAAAACAGTAAGTTTCAAAGTCTACCTTAGCCAACACATCAAAAGCTTACTGTTGTCATTCGGTTTGTGCTACTTGTCAACAGCACTGGACATGGTTAGCTAAACTTTACTGGCTAGAAATAAATGTTGTATTCAGAAGCCACTTAGGGAATCTGTCCTCTTCAGACTACATATTTCACCGGCTCTCTGATATGCCCACGGCAGAGGAAACCAAATGCCATAAACTCAATATTAAATGACTCTCAACCTATCAGTTCTCACCAAGTGTCATCGTTTTCAGCTTCTCTCTGCCCGCGTACCTATACACATTCCTGCCAAATAAATAAGATAAATTAAAAGCCTAAAAGGTATATAGCATGCAAGTTCTTTCTTCAAAGCATAATCAGGATGATTATCTCTGTTTGAGAAATGACACTAAATGTTAATCTAATTGAATCTGGGAAATGTGGCAATAAAAAGTTAATAATTTACAGAGAAATTGTTCTTCAGAAAATTCTAAGTGAATGCCCACTAAATGAATTTCAGGAACTGTGCTCAAAGGCATATAGGATATGTGACAGATGCAACGGCTTAACTTTGAATATGTTTTTTACACTACCAAAACTATTTGCTTTAAAGAGGCATGCTGACACATATATGTGCATGGAGGTACACAGACTTTGTCTGTTTGATATTTAGAAAAAAATGGAAAAACGTCTCCTCAAGGCAGATGATAATATGAAGAGGAAGTTGAGTATTTAAAACTTTAGCTCAAAGACTGGCTTCAGAGGGTGTACCCAACACTATTTCTAAAATCAGAGTTACTTACAAGTAATGCATAAAGAAAAAGCCTCATAAATTCCCACTGAATTCTTTCTTCTTTTATATTTTTTATTTTTAAGTAATCTTTGCATCCAAAGTGGGGCTCAAACTCACAACCACAAGATCAAGAGTCACATGCTCTACCGACTGAGCCAGCCAGGTAGGTACCTCCCACACAGAATTTTTAAGGAGCAAAGAAAATTTGAAGAATTGTAAAGCAAGGAGGCCCAAGGTCAGGTTAGACATCCACTGTAGCCAATCCATGCTGGCACCCTAACGGATACTGCCTAACTCAGACTGTCTCCCATCTGCAATCTCAGCCATTTCAGAGAAAGGTAAAACTTTAGTGAATCCCTTTTGAATGACATTAACAGGCTATCTTCAAATTTGCACGAGAACAGCAAGTAATAAAATTATACTTCAAAGTAACTACAACATTGTTTAAAGCTGTAATTTCCCTTTAAATACACTGTAGAAAAGGATGGTAGCTTTGGGTGAGTGGTCTGCCCTGTTCTACATCAGTCAAGTCAGTCAAGAAATACATATTGAGCCTCTTTAATGTACCACTGTACCTCACATGTCTGGCCAGCAGACACTAACTGGGTTGAAAGGGGGACCTGGGTACTCAAATTAACACTTTTGTGAGCATCACCTACAAGCTTTTGTAGGTATAATAGGCTCAAGTTGAAGAGCTCTGTTTATTTTTTTCTAATGCTTATTTATTTATTTTGAGAAAGAGAGTGTGTGTGTGAGCAGGAGAAGGGCGGGGAGAGAGGGAGAGAGAGGATCCCAAGCAGGACCCACACTCCGCATGGAGCCTAATGCAGGGGTCAATTTCACAACCACAAGCTCATGACCTGAACCAAAATCAAGAGTCAGATGCTTAACTGAGACACCAAGGGGCCCCTGAAGAGTTCTATTTAAATAAGCAGTGGTGTAACAACAATATGATGTCCCAGTAGAGTGGAGAGGTTAAAAGCACTAACTTTACACCTGTCAGAATGGCTAAAATTAACAACACAAGAAACAACAGATGTTGGCAAGGATACGGAGAAAACGGACCCTCTTGCACTGTTGGTGAGAATGCAAACTGGTGTAGCCATTCTAAAGAACACTACGGAAGTTCCTCAAGAAACTGAAAATAGAACTATCTTATCATCCAGCAACTGCACTACTAGGTATTTACCCAACTATACAGAAAGGATACAGAAATTTGAAGGGGTACATACACCCCAATGTTTATAGCAGCATTACCAACAATAGCCAAACTATGGAGAAAGCCCAAATGTCCATCAACCCATCAACTGATGAATGGATAAAGATGTGTATATATATACTATATACTATCTATACTATATACATCTATATAGTATTATATACTATCTATATACTATATACTATACTATAGTATATACTATACTATATACTATACTAATATACTAGTACTATTAGTATATTAGTATAGTACTAGTACTAGTATATTAGTACAGTACTAGTACTAGTATATTAGTATAGTATATAGTATATACTAATATACTATACATACTATATCTATATACTATACTAATATATATATATTAGTATACTATAGTATATCTATATACTATATACATAGATATACTATATATACTAATAGTACTAGTATATTAGTATAGTATATAGTATATAGATAGTATATATAATACTATATAGATATATATAGTATAGATAGTATATAGATAGTATATATTACTACATAGATATATAGATATATGTGGTATATATATAGATAAAGAAGATGTGGTATGTGTATATATATCTATATATCTATAGATATATAGATATATGAATATTACTCAGCCAGCAAAAAGAATGAAATCTTGCCATTTGCAATGATGTGGATGGAGACAGGATGTATTATGCTAAGTGAAATAAGCCAATCAGAGAAAGACAAATACCATATGATTTCACTCATCTGTCGAATTTAAGAAACAAAACATAACATATGGAAAGGGGGGAAAGAAGAGAGGGAAATAAACAACAAGAGACTCTTAATGACAGAGAACAAACACTATGGGTTGATGGAGAGAGGTGGGGGGGAATAGGGTAGATGGGTGATGGGTACTAAGGAGGGCACTTGTAATGAGCATTGGGTGTTGTATATAAGGGATGAATCACTGAATTCTACTTCTGAAACCAGGAGCTGCACTGTATGTCAACTAACTAAATTTTAAATTAAAAAAAAAACCAAACTACTAACTTTATGTTTAGTCAGACTTGAGTTCAAATCCCAACTCTGCCACTTACTATGAATCCTGGACAAATAACTAATTCAGTTTCTCTTGACATCAGCTTTCTCATTTTGTATAAAAAAAGCATTTTAACACAATGTCTGGCATAGAGTAAGTATCTTTATCAGTGACAGCTCTTATTACAAAAACAAAACAAAAAACCTTGCCAAAAGAAGACATTACTGGAATAAAATCCAGAACTTAATAAAATTTCAGCTAAAGATTCCAATCAAATGGGTTGCTTACTATTTTAACAGTTGCAGAAACTCATAGATAGCTTTTTCATTGCAAATATTCTAAATCTCAAAAATAAATTTCATTTTTCTTTTATTTGTTCATTAGAAAGCCAGTCCCTGGAAATGCAACAGTAAGACCAATATGTTTCCTGCCCTCATCTAGCTTACAACCTACCAAACCAAGTAAATCACAGGCACAGTATGTTGAAATAAAGACATACAAAGTGTTATGAGTTCAGGGCATGGGACCTAACCTGTCTAGTTATATCCTCGAAAGGGCCTTATTACTTACTGTTGACTAGAAAAGGCAAGAATGAATTTGCATTATGGTTTTTCTCCAAAAAGCCTTTTTCCATTCTAGGGCAACTTTCCCCAGGTGCCAAGGGAGGCAGGTACATTGCTTATTCTTACCACAATGCACCCCTCCCCAGTCTTATTTCAAGCTGGGCTACAGACAATTCCCTGAGCTTTTCCACCTCTATCATTTTCCTCATGCCAACCCATTCCCTTCTCCAGCCTGTGGTCCTTTCTCTACCCTTCCATCCTCAAGCATCTCAACCCTTTCCATCCTCCAGACTCATTTGCTCTGTTGCCTTCTCCTTGAAGCCTTTCCCATTTCCCCAAGCAAGCTGTTATCTTTAATTCCTCTAGATTTCCCAGACTGGTGAGTTGGGAGCAAGTGTCTATATCACTCCTTCAGCTGACTCCTGATATGGCCCTTGAATAGATCCCTATGTATTATCTCCAAGTAGATCATAAGCTTCCTGAAGGCGGGACTGCAGTTTCATGCCCAAATACCTAGCACAGGACCTCAAATTTGAAGAAATTAATTAAATATCTCATATTATGATACTCCCTCTTGTTTCAAAAATCTTATTAGATTTTTTTTAAGTGACCAACCTTAAAGAACTGGGTACTAAATCAGCAGAAATAGTTAGGAGTGAGTGAATCTCCTAATTTGGAAAGAAATAAAACTGACATTAACAGAGTCACTTGACTCTTTCTAATAAAAGCATGCATCATTCAAGTCAATCAGTCAACAAATACTTTTCGAGCCTCTATTATTTGCCAGGAATTGTGGCAGGGCCTAGAGATATACTACCTCATAGAATTTACAGTCTTGTGTGTAAGAAGACAATTAAAAAACGATTAAAACTACTGGAGCCCAAATTCTTAAATGGACAAAAGACTTAAACAGATATTTTATAAAAGAAAATATACAAATGACCAATAAGCTCAACATCATTAGTCATCAAGAAAATGTAAATCAAAACTGCAATGAGATACCACTGTACTTCCATTACAATGGCTAAGATTAAAATAACTGGCAATATTTAGTGTTCATGATGACGTGGAAAACTGGAACTCTCATATACTGTTGGCAGGAATATAAAATGGGGCAACACTTTGGGAAAGTTTGGCAGTTTCTTGCAAAGTTAAACATACTTTATAACACAGTAATTCCACTCCTAGGTTATTTACCCCAAGAAATGAAAACATATGTCTACCAAAGGCTGTACTTGAATATTTACAGCAGTTTTATTCATAATAGCTTAAAACTGGAAACAATCCAAATTTCCACCAGCAGGTAAATGGATAAATAAATTGTGATATATCTATACAATGGAATACAACTTAGCAATAAAATGGAATGGACTACTAAAATGAAACATGGATAAGTCTCAAACACATTATGCTGAGAAGAAGTCAGGCACAAAAGAATACATATTGTATGATTCCACTTATGTAAATGCAAGCAAACAAACAATATAGGAAACATGTCTGTGTTGCCTGTGGCCAGGTATAAAGGGGAGGATAGATTGCAAAAGGGCATGAGGGAACTTTTGAGGATGATGGAAATGTTCTGTATCTTGATTGTGGTGGCGGTTATGCAATATAACATTTGCCAAACCTCATTGAATAGTACGCTTTAAACAGGTGAAGTGTGTTATATGTAAATTATATCATAACAAAGTTGTTTTTTTTAACTGCAATAAGTAATGTCAAGGAGAAATATAGGATGCATTAATTGACACAATTTTATATAATTATACAATTAGTCAATTGTATAATTTGGTTTTAATCTGATTTTTTTGCTTAAAAAATCCTTCTCAGTATGTGCTTCTTCCACAACTAAATTATCACTTCTTTGAGGGCATAACAGGAAAGGAAATTTGTGTTTATTAAATACTTTCCATAAGCCTGCCATCCTGCTAAGAGATTTGTGTAGGATATCTCACTTAATACTAACATTAATCCTAAAAGATAGATATTATTATCACCACCTTATAGTTAATGAAATTAAGTCTCGTAAATTAAGCTACTTGCTCAAGGTCACACAATTTGCAAATGGTGAAGCCAGAGTTTGAACCCAAATCTGTCTGCTTTCAAAGCCCATACTCTTTCTCTGGAGCTCCCTGTGACCATTGCCAACATTTCTCTGTGACCTGTGTCTATCTTACTTTTCTCCTAGAGCACCCCTCTGCCTCTTCTCTTCTGATTTCTTCCCCATTCTTCAAGATTCAACTTAGGGCCCTTTCCTGACATAGAGAACACAACCTTTTTCTGAACTACCAGAACAACAACTCCCTGTGGGATTCACTCAGCATTTAATATTAAGTGGCTTATTTCGGCATCTAATTATTTTATATATCATCTTGTCTCCCCAACCAGCCTACAATTTCCTTGCAGGCAGGAATGTATGTTAGCTGTGGTAACATATAAACACTGAAATCAAAATGGCTTTAATTAACTGCTCACTAATGCAGAGTCCAACAAATCACAGTGGAGAAGTGAGTGCTCCAAAAGGTTGGCCAACATAGTTCTATAATTGTGGGGCTCTTCATTGCACACATACTATGTACCAGCCCTGGGCTAGATGCTTCACACACTGCAGCTCACTCTCTTTTCCTCTTTTTCCTTTTAAATTATTTTTTAATCAGCTTTATTGAGGTATAATTTACATACCATAAAATTCACCCATTTGCAGGTGTATTATTCAATGAATTATAGTAAACGTACAGACTTGTGTAACTATCACCATGATTCTGTTTTAGAATATTTTCATTAGTGGGGCACTGGGTGCCTCAGGTGGTTAGACATCTGACTTTGGCTCAGGTCATCATCTCACAGTTTGTGAGTTTGAGCCCCACATCCGGCTCTCTGCTGCCAGTGAGGAGCCACTTTAGATCTTCTGTCCCCTTCTCTCTCTGCCCCGCCTCCCACTCTCTCTCTTTCCCTCTCTCTCTCTCAAAAATAAATAAACATTTTCTAAAAATAGAATATTTCTGGGGTGTCTGGATGGCTCATTCGGTTAAGTGTCCAGCTCTTGGTTTCGCCTCAGGTCATGATCTCACAGTTTGTGAGTTCAAGCTCCCCATCAGGCTCTGTGCTGACAGCGTGGAGCCTGGTTGGGATTCTTTCTCTGCCTCTCCTCTGCTTGCTCTCTCTCTCTCTCTCTCTCTCTCTCTCTCTCAAAATAAATAAACTTAAAAAAAAAAGAATATTTCCATTACCCCAAAGAGATTCTTCATGTCCATTTGCTTCAGTGCTCGTCCTCACCCCCAGCCCCAAGCAACCTATAAATTTATCTTTTCTGGACATTATGCATACGTGGAATGATACAATGTTTGGTCTTGTATGCCAAGCTTCTTTTACCTGGCATAATATTTCTGAGGTTCATCCAGTTTGTAGCAAGTATCAGAGGTTCGTTCCTTCTTATTGCTAATAGTATTCCATTGCACAGCTATACCAGTTTGTTTATTCAATCACCAGTTAATAGACATTTGTGTCTATCAAGGACTGTTTCCAATTTTTTACTTAGTAAATATTGTTAGCTTACAATATCTTTGTGAGATAAATACTTCAGTCCCCATTTTACAGATGAAAAAATCAAGGCTCAGAAAGTAGTTATCTTGCTCAAGGTCAAAGAGCTGGTAATTCATAGAGTCCAATATCTTGGACTCCAAAGCGCTTGCTCTATGAGCAACGTTTTCAGATTTGAGAGTTTCACTGAAATGAAAGTTTAAAAAGCAAACTTTTTTTCTAAATGTGAGAGTAAACCTCAGTTTTCCATCTTTTGTATTTTGTAAAGGGCATGTTTAAAAACCAACTACCATCTACCATCAGCAGCAGCTTGCTACACTGTCCATATCTTTCTCATTTCTCTGAAGAGTTAGTGAAGACAAGCCCTCACTTAAGAACCACTGTTCCTAGTCACTAAGCTACCTACTTAGTAGGGCCACAAACTGTCCTAAACTGAATTAGATGAAATACTTTCAGCTCCTTTTAAAAATGATGATAGATAAAAAGTCAATGTTTTATTAAGTTAATTTCAATTGTCTACAACAGATCCCTCACAAAGGATTAGTCCTTTTTATAGTATTGTAGTGCAGTGAGGTAGTGTCTCTTTTCCAGGAATAGGAGTTTTAATCCCACCATACACCTAGCAATAGTTCCAGTGACTGAGAGAAAAGTTCCACGGTCCAAATACCCAGAGATGAATCCTTCTGTAACCACACACCGACCAGATTAGCTTATGTTTTCTTTCCCTGAAAACTGAAGAGTATATAAAGGCCTTGGATGGTAACTCCGTGGCAACAGATTTAAACTTAGAATTCATTCAAGCCCAGCCTTCATGGGGGCTGAAAGAAATGTTGAAGTCTTGCTGATATTCGTTTCGTGGTTTCCATCCAGGTCCCAGTGGAACAAATGCCATAATTAGTCCTCAGAAGAAAGGCCAGAGATTGACTGCGAGGTCCCTCCAGTCATGCCTTGAGGGCCTTGCTAGACTGGGACACTCACACTGTCGCTCCCTGCTTTGTAGCTGTTTGTGCAAGAACAAAAGGACTTCAGTCTCCCTTGCTATTAATCCAACTTCACAAGCATGAAATTTACAGACACACACAAGAATTCATCATTGAAACCTTTTCCCCTTGTCATGTTCAGCTGCTGAAAAGTGAGCACACTCTTGGATATGAATGTTAATAAAAAGGGGAAAAAAATGGACAAGCTTTCTGAATCAGCTCCAAGTGCCCTCAACTACCATCCCAGCTACAGGTCAACATCTTGGGAGTTTGACTTTTTGGGGGGGAATGTGTCTCTCCACAGCATCTAATTTGGGAAGATTTTGTTAAATTTTATTATCATCCTAAAAGTCAACTACTTTCTCTTAATAAATAAAATACTTCCATAACGTAAAACCAATCTTTCAATCTATAAAGTGAATGAAAAAAAAAATAGCACTAAAGAGTCATAAAGTGAATACTATTTGAGTAGAACCAAACCAGTGGTATCAACTGGTTTTGCTCATTTAACCTGTCTCCCCATCATCATACACCTATCATTTAGCTGCAGGGTGGATGTGTTCACACTGAACTATTAATCTGTTTCAAAATGCCATAACATTTCCATGAAGAACTTCCTAATTTTTTTTTCAGAAATTAAATGTCTGTTTAAAGTTCATTCCCTCCTGCTGTAACTAATTGAAATGAGATTTGGTTTATCTTTATGACATGGAAATGGGATTGAGTTTCATAATAATAACAATAATGATAACTAGATAGGTTTTAGGAGTAGTAGTTAATAATTATAGTAATATGGGGGAGATTAGACCTGTCTAGTGCCACCTAAACAGACCCCCATTATTTGTAGAGAAGTGTGAATGGATGTCATGTGACCTAACCACCAGTTCCTAATTTTGTGTTTGTGTTGAGCATAGATGGAATTTTAAAGCACACCATAATGAACTGGAGCCTCAAAACAATTTTTCATCAAAAATCAAAGAAAGTATTACCACACTGCCTGAGAAACGTGTTGAACTGCACTGCAGTTGTGATGGAAAGAATCTGGTCTGAGGAAAACACAAAGAGGAGGCTTTTTCTTAAGATCTTTTTCCATTAATATACCCAAGAGCAAGTTAAATAAAACTGTGACACTTCAAAAATTACAATAAAAAGTTTCAACTATCATTCTATTTGACCCTCATATCAGCCCTTTGAGAGTGAATAGCATTATTATCTCCATTTTACAGATAAGCTCATTGAGATCCAGAAACATAAAAGACTTGTCCAAGGTCACAGAGCTAGTAAATGGTAGACCTAACACTGAAAGCTAGACCTACCTGTGTCCAATTTCAAATTATTTTCCTTTATCACCCTACCAAGGAAATCAGGGATTATACATATTAGGTTCAGAAGTCAATAAAGAATTTAGGTTTCCTTTAAATACTAACCCAAGTCAGCATGCTGCTACCAACAAGAGGCTTATCTTACCAAGAAGATACATCAACTTTCCACTGGTTGAAGGTTATACACTGGTCTAATTCATTGTTATTATTATGTAAAATTTTTGTCTTGTTTACTTATTTATTTTGAGAGAGAAAGAGAGACAGAGCACAAGTAGGGGGAAGGGGGGAAAGAGAGAGAGAGAGAGAGAGAGAGAGAGAGAGAGAATCCCAAGCAGGCGTCACACTGTCAGCACAAAGCCCAACGGGGGGCTCAGACTCATGAACTGTGAGATCATGACCTGAGCCAAAATCAAGAGCCGGGTGCTTAACCGACTGAGCCACCCAGGTGTCCTTATTATTACTATTTTAAATTGAGTGAGAGAGAGCATGAGGGGCGGGGGGAAGAGGGGAGAGAGAGAATCTTAAGCAGGCTCCACACTCAGCATGGAGCCCGATGCAGGGCTTGATCCCACAACCCTAGGATCATGACCTGAGCCAAATTCAAGAGTTGGACGCTCAACTGACTGAGCCACCCAGGGGCCCCAGGTCTAACTTATTATTATTATTGTCAACATTTATATGGTTCACAGTCATTATTTATTGAACATCTACGCAAGATGTGTATCATTCTTCATCTTAATTTTGCAGATAATCACATGGCTACCAGCATCCATGTAGCTTGACCTCTACTTACCTCCCCAGACAACTTCCACTTTATTGTCTTTATTCTTGCCATAGTGAAATTCTGTCAAGTCATCAAAGACCCAGACTCTCGTTCACACAGGTTGTTTTCCTCTGCATAAAACACCGTTTCCCATCCTGGCCCGCCCCACTTGACCAGTTATTCCTGAGGCCTCATCTTACGTGATGTTTCTCAGGAGACTTCCCTGACTTAAAGACCGGGCGAGACTTCATATCCTGATGATATGCTGTCACGGCACTCGAAGCTTTCCCTATCAGAGCATCCACTGTACTTTCCGAGAAGCACTTGTTTAACATTCCTGCTAGACATTCCATGAGAGCAGTGACTGTGTCCATTATTTATCCATATTTTCCAAAATGTAGATGGAAAAACACCATTAATACAACAGATATGTGGTCTGAATGAGTGAATGAATGAAGAAACTGAACTTCAGAGAAATAATGCAATTTAAGTGGCTTGAGAGAAAGGATACTTTCATTCATATGTACCTGGGTGAAGTTGAGGATTAAAAAAAAGATATTTTAATAAGCATACCACAATCACCCTATTTAAGATTGCAAGCCATGCCCTGCACATCTCCCAATCCCCTTTACTCAGCTTTGTTTTTTTTCCATAAAACATATCACATTCTGATACATTATTGATTTTTAATTACTACCTCTAACATATAATCTTAGTTATAATTTCTTTGACATCATTATTGTTTATTGGCTCCTCTCACCAGAATATGAGCTTCACGAGAACAGAGATTTTTGTCGTTATTGATCTCTCATTGTGACTAGTACTTGCCTTACAGTAGATGCTTAATAAATTTTATTGAACTGAATCAAAGGATTCTTAGTATGTAAAATTCTCTTAATAGTTATTAAACAAAATATGTTTGTTTTAGGTACCAAAGATGATAAGTTCATTAGTTACATGAGATGAGATATGTGATCTGAATTTTTCCCAGGTATCCCCACTGACCGACTGTTAGGACCTCATCCCACACTCAACCTTGCATCTCAATCTGTAATATAAAGGTCACGGTCCTGGTCCCTCCATCAACAGGAAGGAGTCAAGGATTTATCCTAGTCATAAAAGTTACTGGTCCTTTGATAATTTCCTAGTGAAAAGAAGAAATAGAAGAAGCTTATTCACATCAGAAACTCTGCAAAAAGGCCAGGAAACTTGGGAATTCAACTGGCTCTATTTGCAAAAATGTGCAGCCGTGATATTTATTAAGTACTTGACACTCCAGAGAGAACACTGCTATACAAATATGTCATGCTGCTTTGAACACAAACAAGGCAGGAATCAGATTCTATCTCCTTGCTGTATCCCAAGCCAAGGTGACTGTCGTGACTTCATCTCAATGTATTTGTATCTCATCACCAATACTCATCACCAAGGGAGCTGCTTCAGAGCTGAGCTGTAAAGATTGTGTAGAGAGCAGTGCTCAGAAGCCTTGTACACCATGCCTGACTTATGCCAATGAGTTTCAACACTCATGCATTCCAGATGAGCATCAAACTCTGCGATGAATAGGAAAAATAGGAATTCAGATTGCAATGAATGCAAAAATAAATAAGTAAAGCAATGCTAAAATTACTGAATGAAATGCTGATGTGGGAAACTGTCCTCTCTTCCTATTCGCAATGCAGAGGCCACAATTCATTCTCATCATCTCTTGCTTGAATTACTAGAGCAGCCCTCTCACTGTTCTCCATACCTCTAGTCTATCCTCTGAACTGCAGTAGTATTAATCTAAAATGCCTACCTGAACTCCAGGCACACTTCAATGTCTTCCCAACCCTTCCAGGAAAACTCCATAGCATGACCTACAAGGCCCTGTCTAACCCGATTCCTGCCCATCTCTCCCACATTCATCACCTCCCACTGCTCCATATATACTCAGTGCTCTAGTTAAACTGAATTACATATAGTTACCCTAGTGTATCCAGTGTTTTCATGTCTCAATGCCTTTGCATATGCTGTTCTCTATGCCTAAAATGCTTTTCATATACTTTTGCCTATTTAACTCATTCGTCACTTGAGATGTGTCTATATGGATAGTTTTCCTTGATATAATTCCACCCTTGTCTGACTTCAAGAAGCAGAGACAAAACACTTCTGCTGTGGTAGGTATAATACTTAGATGGTCTCCAAGATTCCCATACACTTCCCATTGTATACCCATTCTGTATAATCCCCTTCTGATGGGAGAAGAGAGTCTGTGAATATGACATGGTACCGTTCCCATAATTATGTTAGATGATAAATTGAAGGGATTTTGCAAATATAATTTAGGTCCCAAATCAGATGATTCTGAGTTAATGAAAGGAAGATTATCTAAGGTAGGCCTTACTTAATCAGATTCGTTAGACAAATATTTTTTTAATTCAGCAAATATTTATTGCATGCCTGCTGGTAGTCTTTAAAAAATAATAGTGACTACAGATTTTTTGCCATTCCTCCAATCAAGAGGAAGAGTCTATGTCCCTGGAATGTGTGCAGGCTTCTGTCACAGAAATGATACTATGTGACCTCTAAAGCGGAGTCAAAAAAAAAACCATTCAGTTTTCACTCATATCTCTTGAAATACTCACTTTCAGATGATCCCTTCTGGGATCCTTCCTCTCAGAACCTGTCCCCATGCTGTGAGAAGCCCAAGTCACATGGACAAGCCACATAGAAGTGTCTCTGGTCTTTAGTCCCAGCTGAGCCTACCATTTGAGTCCTCTCTGACCAGGGGCCAGAGAGTTGAGTGAACATACCTATAAATGGTTCCAGCCCCCACTTGTTCAAGTATTCATTCCCAGCTGAGATAACCCCCCCATCCCACCTGACTTCAAGAAGCAGAGACAAAACACTTCTGCTGTGGTAGGTATAATACTTAGATGGTCTCCAAGATTCCCATACACTTCCCATTGTATACCCATTCTGTATAATCCCCTTCTGATGGGAGAAGAGAGTCTGTGAATATGACATGGTACCGTTCCCATAATTATGTTAGATGATAAATTGAAGGGATTTTGCAAATATAATTTAGGTCCCAAATCAGATGATTCTGAGTTAATGAAAGGAAGATTATCTAAGGTAGGCCTTACTTAATCAGGTAAAAGCCCTTAAAAGAGGGATTGGGCCCTTCCTGAGGAAACAGATTGCTTTGCCAACCTTGAAGAAGGAAACGACCATGTCGGGAGAGGACATTTGGCAAAGGGCTGTCCGTCGTTTTCTGGAGCTACGATTAGCCCCCATACTGACAGCCAATAAGAAAGTATGGACCTAAGTCCTATGACCACAAGGAACTGAATTCTGCCAACAACCATGGGATCTTGAGAAAGGCCCTCATCTCTAAAAAGAAATGCTGCCTGGCCGATGCCTTGATTACAAACTTACAAACCTCTGAGCAGACGACCCATCTAAGCCATGCCCAGGCACCTGACCAAGCAAGAAACAGATGTGTATTATTTTAAGCTGCTAAATTTGTGGTCATTTGTTACATAGCACTAGAAAATAAATATACCTACTGCATACCCTCTCTGAATTCCTGACCACAAAATATGCACATATAATGACAGAACGTTATTTTGTGCCACTAAGTTTGAGATTGTTTTTTTATGCAGCAACAGATAACAAAAACAAGTGGCTATTAAAAAGATGAAAATCCTGTCTTCATTGCCTTCTTCCCTCTTGTGAGCGGGGAAGACAGACAATAAAATACATTAAAGTATGGAGTGTGTTTGATGGGGACGAGTACTAGGAGATGAATAAGACAGGATATGGGGATGCTGATTTCTGGGAGTGGCTTCAGTTTTTAGACTGAAATGTTCAATTTAGATGTTCAAAATATTTCACAACTAGGAACACTGACCAGGAAAAATGCATGTGAACCACAGTGCTAGAGCAGGATCCTTAGAGGTCACTGGCTATGATAGATATTAGTTCTTTGGTTTTGGAATCATGTATTTATTTGCATGTTGTTGAACCCAATAGGAATAAAATTCCTGGCCTGCAGTATCTCACCTCGTTCATTAATTCATTTAAACTGTGCATAACAAATACTCATTGAATGCCTGTTGCATTAAGTCATATGGGAGATGTGGAGCTTCTTGAGCACTACCCACTGAGCTCCAGGGCCTTAGGGTCCAGCTGAGGAAGTGAAATGCATACATGAAAGTATGCAGCAGTGCTGAGTTTCATGAGAATTGTTATACTGACCTGTCTTACCTACTAGACTATGGCTATAGGATTAGAAAAGAATGAGAAGCTGGGATGGTCAGGAAATCTTCTGGAGGTGGTGGGAATGGAGCTGAATCTTGAAGGATGGATATTTCCACAGGGGACCTTATTCATCTTTGATTGCCCCCTAGTGCCCCAAACAGGGAATGTAAATGTGTGGAATATGTGCAAGCCACTAGACACAACAGCAGACAGCTCATTGATGATGGCTCTGTTCCCAGACTCAGCTTGAGAATCCTTCTCAACACATTTATAGCCATTGCTAAGTGATCAGAGATGACACATGAAGTAAAACCTATAACCCGTCTCTGGTAGCTTAACATCTTGGACATGGTAGGTGCCAGTATCAGTTTATTAATCAATAGCCCACATAGGAAGAAAGAGAAAACCATTTTCAAAAGCAAAAACTCCTCTAGTGAGAAAAGGAATGGTATAAGAAGGAAGTTTTGTGTTGTGTTTATCCCTTCACCTGTAAAGTTCTTTCACTCAAAGAAAGAAAGTCTTGGTTTGGGGTTCTCAAGTCAGACTGAGGTAGATTCAAATCCTGTGTTTTTAGTTTATAATTTATATGATCTGAAGTAAGTTAATTCATCTCTCTGAATCTCAATTTTCTTATATATAAAATGGGAATAATAGTGCCTATCTTGTATAGTTGCCTAAGGATTCTTTTTAATGTTTATTTTTTTTTACTTTGAGAGAGAGAGAGCATGAGCAGGAGAGGGGCAGAGAGAGAGGGACAGAGGGAATCTCAAGCAGATTCCACACTGTCAGCTCAGAGTCCTACACAGGGCTCAAATACATGAACCATGAGATCATGACCTGAACTGAAATCGAGTCAAAGACTTAACTGACTGAGCCCCCCAAGCACCCCAAGAATTTTTAAATCAAATAATATATAAGAAATGACTTATTATTTTATTCTTATATTAAACTTTAAACTCCTAGTCCCAAAATGATGGAAAGAAATTCAATTTTTGCCATTATTAGGACTCCACTTTACATTTCCATATCTACAAGGTCACAGAAAGTTCCCTCCAGGACACCTGCACAATCTCAGTGATTTACCTTCACGAAATCAAGAAGAGAACCTTTCTTTTGCCACTTCTTAGCCCTGTTATACACTCTGAGGACAGGAAATGTCCCATAGATACCTGTCTGGAAAGGGGGGCTGCAGGAAAAACACAGAGGGAACCAAACCAAACTAACATGCCAATAAATGACCTTGATACCTCGGTTAGCCTCTACCGTACTCCCGGATATCTGATGTATGCCAATTATTTTTTTTCATTTATTCAAAAAATACAAGTCTCTATTACTTGCCAGACACCATTTTTGAAATAAGCGTTTCTCAACTTCAGCGCTATTGATATTTTGGACTACATTCTTTATTTTTGGGTGGGAGGAGGGTGTGGGTGAGGAGAAGAGTGCTGTCCTGTGCATTATAGGATGTTTAACAGCATCCTTGGCCTCTACCCACTAGATGCCAGTAGTAGCTCCCATTCCAGTCATGATAACCCCAAATGTCTCCAGACATTGTCAAATGTCCCCTGGGAGGGGAAATGTCCCTGGTTTGGAACCCTGGAATGGGATAAACGAGAGAAAATCTCTGCCTCCTGGGAGTTTACATTCTAGGATAGACAATGAACAAACAAATTTACTTATAAATTCAGGTGTGGAGGGGTGAGGAGACTGACATTTCCTTTCCCCCTTGCTTCTCTGAATAAATAAGATCTAAGAACCATTTTGAAGACAGCAGCATAGGCATCAGACCCTGATGAAAAGATATTTCATTGATAAGCAAAAATCACAGAAATGGAAATTGAATGATCTGGAATAACACCAGAAAGAAATAGGATTATAATTTAAATAACCATATTGAAGGACCAGCATTCATCTCTTTTGGACATATTCCTATTCATGGAAAAATAACCTCATCAACAGAAGCACAGGACACCCGCACACTAAAGGGAAAAATTTCTCCTGCCTTCTCTCCAGCTCTGGGCTATTCTTTTGAACACTTCTGGAAGAATTTAGAGAGTGCCCCCATTCAATGAATCATGAAATAAGGCAAGAACACATAAAGAATTATTTAGAATACCACTGAAATCATTTTTATCATAATGTAAAACTTGGTTTTAAAGAACTAGGTTAAAAAATATCCTTATGTATGTGGCTTTTGAACAATTTATAAAACCAGAGCAAATTTATAAATATAAGAAAAACCACAAGACTAATGAAAATTCAAGTTATATAGTGGCTGTAGTTTTGCCGTTCTAAACAGGACCAAGCTTGCTGTGGCACACCAGTACCCCCGTGAGTCAGTTCTCCCACACCTTTTCTCTCTCAGGATTGCTATAAAACTTCTTGCTTACTCCTTTGTCCGTGGAGCATGCAGTAATATTTTAATGTGACCTTCCTATGGTGTCAACACATCATTTTCTTATTAGGTCTACGCTTCTATTCTTTCCTCATTAGCCCTCTAAAATCACCCAATCTAAACACAAAGGCAAACTATAAAAAAGGCACCACAGGCAACAGCAAGATAAAAGGTGATCATTTAGGGTGCCCAGATTATGTTTATATTGCCTCTTTCTTTACTTTTGTTTTCTTTTCTTAGATTATTATAAAAATTAAAACCTAAATTTAGAGGCTCTTGTAGTGAACTCTAGGACCCCTGATAAAATATCCATGGAAGCCTAGATTCTAATTTGAGAGGCTGTGGTATAATGGCTAAAGTCGCCAGCCAGAATCAGGAAGTCTAGGATTCAAAATTCTGGCTCCATGACCTATTAGAGATATTTTGACTGCTGGCTTTTAAAGGACTACGTGCTATCCAAGACTGGGCCCCACAGAAGTTTACATCTAAATTAAACAGGCCTGAAGCAAAGTCCAAGGTCATTTGTTTCTGACTCCCTCTTCCGGCCTTTCCGATACCACTCTCCTCCCATATTTACTCCCATTACCACTAGAAATACCAGTCTAGCTCCTGGTTAGCCAGCAGCTCACCGTTCTGCCTCTCCTTAACCCACTCCTAAATATCTCACAAAAAACTAGGTGAATGGTAATTTGTGGACTTTATTAAATATCTTTTTAGATCTTTAGTGTTTTAAAATATCTTTCAATAAATAAAAATAATTTATTGGGCAACTACTACATGCTAGGCAGTTTGAATACTTAATTTTATTTAATCCTCTCAATAACCCAGCAAACTAGGTATGGTTAATCCTTAGATGCAGAAACTACTGCATCTCTAATGCCAAGCACATTGTCTGGGAAACAGTAAGTTTACTGAATGAATAAATGTTACCTAACAGAGGTTACAGAGTTAGTAACTAGAAGAGATGGAATTCAACCCCAAGACTGACTCCATGGCTTCTAATGTTCTTTCCCTTACACCAGAGGTCAGCAAATATTTTCTGTAAAAGGCCAGATAGTAATATTTAGCCTCGAAGTGCCACACAATCTTTACTGCAACTGCTCAACTCTGTCATTGTAGCACAAAAAAGCAACAATAGACAGTACATAAACTAATGAAAGTGACTGTGTTCCAATACATATAGATACTGTAATTTGAGTTTTATATAATTTTCATGTATCATGAAATATTCTTTTGATTTTTTTCCCATTTAAACATGTAAAGCTATTTTTTTATGGGCTGTACAAAAATGGACAGTGGACTAGATTTGGGCCACAAATCATAGTTTGCCAAACTCTGCTGAATACCAGGATACCTCCAGAGCTCCTTTCTCTAAAGTTCCCCTACCCAACCAAACCAAGTAGAATAAATGGAATTCCAGATGGTAAAATTTCAAAACTTGACCAGTTAAATGGGATCCAATTTTTCCACTGTCTCTGAAGTCCTGCCATGCAGGCAACAGCCTATCTCCCAAGAAGCATGAAGAAACTGAGGCTTCCTCTCTCACGCAACCCAGCAGGTGCTCTGCAGGAGACATAAGTGTCCAGTACACCAGGCCTTTCCTCTAACCATAGCTCTGCACGCTGACTTTCAAAAAAGTTCTAGATTATTTCAGGATTAAATCAGGTGCTAAATAATAAAGTTGGCCCATTCCAAGAGGGCAATTATCTAATCTGTTAATGAAAGAGCAGTCACATATCATAGCAAAACCTCATCTGGTATATTCATTACAGACAAAATTAAGATTAGTGGAACTTGCTTTATCTCTTTATTAAGTTAGAAAAATGACTACATATATTTTCCAGATAAAAGACTGTTTAGAAGACGAACCTCTATGGTATTTTACAAATGTAGTTTTCATTTTCTTTTTACCAAGGAAATTCAGAATAACTTGTCTCACTGTAAATCACAGTAACTCTAGTTGTTTTTTCTCTTTCCAAATGAGACATTGCCTGACATCTAACATGTGGCAAGATCTGAGAAAAGTTTCCACAAATTGGTAAAATTCTTTCTACATGAATATGTAATGTAATCTTCTTGTTAAACAAGAATAGATAATTTCTCCCAAAATGAATGTAATAAAGGGGCATAGAAAGAATAAATAATTCTAATACTGTTCTTTAATTCTCCTTGTAATTTTCCAAATTCCAGACTGGTGGCAACATAGTGGGCCTATTCTATTACATGCTATTTCAAAATGTTCATGCTCCTTAGAGAAATCCACAGGGTCAGTAGTTACTAAAAAGTCCAAAAATGTGGTGAACTTGCATCATTTTATAGCAAAAGAAAAAGTCATTATTTTGTCTTATTTGTCTTATACTATTTATGCCTGCATTCAACATTTATTGAGCACCAAATATGGGGCCAGGCATTGTGCTAAGTGTAATAGCAGATCCTATAAAAATGTAATCTTTGTCCTCAAGGAATTCACAGTTTAATTAGGGAGATGATAATGATGATGATAATGTTGATTATGTGAAGCACAAAATCACTGATGATGTATGGGGGGCTGTGCTAAATAATCTAATTATATAATCTCATTTAATGCAACCCCACCCCCACCTTATGAGATGGAGGTTATTATGATTCCTACTTTATGGATCAAAAACTGAGGATCACTAACTAGCTCCAGGTGACAGAGCTAGTAAGTAGGTAGATCTGAGTTTGGAAACCAGAAGACTTACTCTGGAGCCTGCTAAACTAGAAGTTGTACATAAATAGCCTTAACTCAAGGTCAAAAATGGTACATCTACTAGAAGAGGGACAGATAAAATGCCACAGAAGTTGAAGGAAGAGGCAACATTTGACTAGGATAATCAAGGGACATGCCACGGAGGTAGAAAGTTTTGAAATGGGGAGAAGAGAGGAAAGAAATTCTAGGCAGAGAGAACAGCATGAGCAACGGCACAAAGAAGGGAAACATAGGGCAATGTTTAGGAAAAAGCAGTTAAGTCGACTTTGGTGCCAAAGACACACTAGTGGGTAAAGCAGGAGATACGGCAAAATGACAAGTGAGGATCCACTCGTAGAAGGCCATTAGAAGTAGACATTTATGTGGTGCTTTAGAGTATACAAGACTCTGTAAGGCAGTTATTATCTTCATTTTACAAAAGAGAAAATTGAGATTCAGAGTGGCAACATTTCTGGCCCAGAGTCATGCAGTCAGTAAGTTTTAGATCTCATTAATTTATTCAAAAGATATTCAATAGTCCAGGTACTGTGCCAGGTACTAAAGACAACTATGAACCAGCTATAAGTCATTGCCTTCAAAGCACTGCCAGTCCAGGTAGGAAAGACAACTATTATAAAGCAAGTCCCTATAATCAACTATGGTGTGTGCCACAATGGAAAAAGTGCAAGGTGCTTGGCAATCCTAATAACCCAGGAACCTGCCTGGAAGTGGAAAAGGCCTCAGGAATGAAGTGTCATTTAAGCCTAGACCAGAAGATGCATGGGAGTTAGCTTGATACCGGGGTGTGGTGAGGATGGCGTATGGTAGAGAGGAATATTTCAAGCAGAGCATTCCAAATACATACAAAGGCTCAGAGGAAAGAGAAATGTGGCATCTCCCAATGAGAAGTTTAAAGGAGAGAGTCAAGAAAGGAGAAGCTGGAGAGGACGGTAGACATTGGATTCTGAGGATAGAAGGGCAGCCACTGAAAGATTTTAAGCAAGAGGTGGGAGGGTACAAAGGACAACATGGTTAAACTCTGGTGTCTCAAGGATAGTAAGAATGTAAGAGAGAGCTAAAATTACATTGGATAGGGTGGAGACCAGTCTGAAGGTGTTTAGAACTCAAACTCAATACTATGTGATTTGAAGAGCACTTTCTGTTCTTTCTTGGAAAGTAGCAGGGTGTCCATGAAGCTTTAGAGGAGCTAAATGACATCAACTCATCTATGCATTAGAAAGTTTAGCCTGGAGCTCTGTGGAGTAGGCAACAATGACTCACGCATTCTTTTTTTCATTCAATAAATATTTATCAAGTGCCTATTACATGCTAGGCATCATGCAGGAGTTTGGGGCCTGGAAGTAGGAAGCAGGTGTGACATTAACTGGGCTGCAAACACATTTTCAAGTCTGTTGTCTAATTTCCCTTTAAGGCTGTATTTGAAAGGCCCACCCCAAAAGCTTTCCCTGTCTCTACTCTTCCAATGCTACTTAAAA
Organism: Paguma larvata; assembly: GCA_030068075.1. Classification (NCBI taxonomy): domain Eukaryota; kingdom Metazoa; phylum Chordata; class Mammalia; order Carnivora; family Viverridae; genus Paguma; species Paguma larvata. Next base: position 50,049,459 of record CM057833.1, read on the forward strand.
CTTGAAATAGCATAGCTACTTACTCTGTTCCAATGAAATCACAGAGCCCTGCTGCTATTATTTCAGAATTATTCACTAATTGCTGCACACATGTCTCAAATGTTCTTCAAGATTTTCACCTGCATTGCTTTTAAGTTCTGGGGTGCCTAATGCAGTCTGGAGACAACAAATGTTTAGCTAAGAATGGTGAGTGACTGGATGAATGAACAAATGAACAGGATTGCATAAGGCCATTCTTTGAATGTTTGTTGCTATATTATATTTTATCATAAGTTCCATTCTCCTATCATTCCCTGAAGACAGGCGTTACATACGCATTTAAACTTACAAAATTTTTCTGTCCTGTGCATACTACATCATCCTTCAGTCATTAAAAATTCTTGTTTCTGGGGCGCCTGGGTGGCTGAGTCGGTTGAGCGGCCGACTTCAGCTCAGGTCATGATCTCACAGTCTGTGAGTTTGAGCCCCGAGTCGGGCTCTGTGCTGACAGCTCAGAGCCTGGAGCCTGCTTCAGATTCTGTATCTCCCACTCTCTCTGCCCTTCCCCTGCTCACACTCTGTCTCTATGTCTCTCAAAAATAAATAAACTTAAAAAAAAAAAAGATTCTTGTTTCTTGTAAGGTGCGTGGAAGTCCCGTGGCTTGGATTAAAAACACCATGGTGGTCAGTGTTGTAAAAGTGCAACTTTTCAATTATATCTGCAAAAAAATCTCTTTTTTTTTCAAGTAAAGCCATATTTCAAGAGAGAAATAGATTTGTATCCCCACTCTTTACAAAATACTGTGTGTAAACTTGCTTTATATTTGCTGATGACCATCTATTTTGTACAGGCAAAAGGGAACATGCATTTAACATTTATGTGTGCCCATAAATGTGTGAGAAGTAAGTAGTATTTGCATCATTTCATTTTTAAGCTTCATAGTAAAAGAGTAGAATATACACAGGATTTCTTCAAATGCTCAAATTTTTACTTCACTCCTGGATATAGTTTGATTGATTGAGCAGGGAATATGCTCTGCATCACGTGGACTGCAGTTGGTCATTACACAATTGTAATAGGGGATTAGCTCCTCATCTTTTAATAAGCTGGTATCGCAGGAGGAAAGCAACATACTGTAGCTTTGCTTGAGCATCTAGCTTAACTTGCTTGGCCTTACATTCTCTGTTAAGTGTGGTTATGAGCTACACTGTTGTTTATTTTACAGGTCTAGAAACCTGTGATCCAGTTTGATCTAGGTTCATAATTTTCTGACTTTTAGGTTTGTTTCTGTTCTCTGATACCTCAATTTATGATTTTTAGCTTGCAATAATAAAATATTTTTGTATTAGTTTCTAAGGCTCCATAATAAATTACCACAAATTTTGTGGGTTAAAACAACAAAAATTAATTTTCTCACAGTTCTAGAGACCAAGTCCAAAATTAAGGTCCTGGCAGGATTGGTACCTCCTGGAGATTCTGAGGGAGAATCCATTTCATACCTCTCTCCTAGTTTCTGGTGACCGCTGGGAATCCTTGGCACTCCTTGACTTATAAACGCATCACTCCAATCTCTGTCTCTATTTTTACATGGCCTTCTTCTGTGTCTGTATGTCTTTTCCTCTTCTGTCTGTTATAGATATGTCATTGGATTTAGCACTTACCCAGTTCATCCAGGATGAGCTCATCTCCAGATCGTAATTCAATTACCTCTGCAAAAATCTTTTTTTTTTTTCAAGTAAGGTTACATTCACAGGTTTTGGGTGGGCATATCTTTTGGGGTGGGCAGGGGGTGGCCACCATTCTACTCACTACAATACATTTTTAAATGTTTATTTATTTTTGAGAGAGAGAGAGAGAGAGGGAGAGAGAGAAAGTCAGAGAGAGAAGGAGATACAGAATCCAAAGCAGGCCCGAGGCTCCAAGCTGTCAGCACCGAGCCAGATGCAGGGCTCGAACTCACAAACCACGAGATCATGACCTGAGCTGAAGTCAGTCACTTAGCTGACTGAGCCACCCAGATGCCCCAGAGCTATTCTTTTTTAATGCACACTTTAATTTTGAAAAATCCCACAAGAAAAAATAAGATAATTGGTATTATAAGTCTGAAATTCTCTAGATCCTAATCCCTTTTTTCTCCACTGACACAATTTTGTAATGAAATTTTCATTATAAATGAATAAATAATTCATATAAGTAATCCAAGAATTCTTAGGATTGTAAATAGTTACATAAATGAGTTAATGTCTATAAAGCACTCAAATATCTCACACATAAAATACATTATATGAGTTAGATAAATAATAAAAAAATAATAAAATTAACAGTGTGTTATCAAAGAGCAGAAGACTGTACTATTTATTGTTCCACTTTTCAGACGAAGTAGTAAGAAGCTCAGAAAAGTTCAGTGAACAGCCCAAATCGTGAGAGGCCATACTGTCTGACTCCAAAGCCTGTGTTCTCCCACTACACCAGGGTGTCCTCAGTGAAGCTAGGAACAGGCTGAACGTCACCATGGTCCTGCTCATAATGACCCTGAGCCAGCTTGATCCATCAGAGAAGGGAAGTTCTGCTACTAAAGAAAATTCTGGGGCCAAGTTAGAGGTCCGTTACCTGTAGAAATTGGTCTAAAATTTGATCGCTGGGCATTGTATGGAAGCAACGAACCATGGGAATCTACCCCAAAAAACGAAGAGCACACTTTACACACTTTGTTAGCCAATTTGACAATAAATAATATTTAAAAATAAAATAAAATTTGCTCTAAGGCAGGAGAAACATGAAAGTCTGTGAGAAGAAAATAAGTAAATTGGGGCTGGTAGAATAAGAAAGGGATTAGATGCAAAACAGAGAAACTGGTGAAGCGTGGACAATTGTTGGGGAAATGGAATGAGATGAATAGAGAATGTGGTGGATGGAGGTGAGAGCTCCAAGCCACCCAATAGCTGAGTCTTTCATAAAGGCGGATAAATAGACACTCCAACCATGTCTGAGGTCCAGAAGAGGTACTGTTTCTAACGGCCCCCACAGTACAGCACATAAGAGAGGACAGGAGAGAAGGAAACCAGACAGGTCATGTTTCAGAAAGAAATGCAAAAGGTGGGCCCCTGAAACATGCACCATCTAGGCGAAGTAAGCTAATCAGTGCTTGTTCATATAGATGTGCTCTCTTCTACTTTTCTAAATTTTCCAAATTTTCTAGGGATAACATATTCTCGTTTTATACTAGAAAAACAAACTAACTATTTTAAAGGACTCTACTAAAAAATAAACATTCTAGGACAAACACTCTGATGGAGACTCAAACTATATCAGCTGAGAACTAACAGAGGTCAAAGAGAGAACAGGAAAAACATGTAGAAGCATCTGGATAAATAATAATAGTAATAAAGAATGCATGGCATTTTAGTAAGGTGACTACATCTGTTATGTTAAGAACTTTCATTAGGAGAAGGAGAATATTAAATGGAATGATGAAGGAGAGGAATAGCTAAATGAATACTTTGAATCAGTATTTATTGGAGAAGACAATGGGGAGATTCCTGTTCCAAGGACACATTTTATGGCAAAGCAGAGAATGGCCCTGACAGAGATTCTTCAGTCTCTGAGGAGAAGGTATGGAGCAACTTGAGGGACTCTGTGCAGTAAATCACCAGGACCAGATGGTATTCATCCATGGGTTCTGAATGAGATAAAGTGGGAAATCATGAGTTCAGTGACAAGGATATATAATAGACACTTAAAAACAGCCAATATCCCTGAAGAATGTGAAGTCATTAATATGGTATCACATATGTGTGGTGTGTGTGTGTGTGTGTGTGTGTGTGTGTGTGTACACGCATGCGCACTTCTTGTATGTTCTGGGAGCTTTCAGGGAGGGAGGGATGAAGGAAATTTTCTATTTTTTAAGAACCAAAAAGATTCCTTGATAAAACAAAGGATAGAGGAATTTTAAGTGGTGAAAAGACTATCAAAAAATAAAAGATCGAATTTTAAAGATACTTAATAACATTTAAGCTGTTAAGCAGTTATTTTCCAGGTACTCTGGAAGAAGCTAGGGATATAAAGATGTATAAACATATCTTCTGTCTTAAAAGAAGGCTTACAGGCTCATGACTTCAGTTATTTTCATGGTCCTGCTATTGGCATTAGATGGCAATTGGCAATGTAGCATTTCAAACACTACCAGAAGATACAAGAAAAATCTGGTGACTTTTTTCTCCCTTACAAAACTGTACTGTTGGGTTGTTTGGCAAAATCTGGGGGCCTAAAATGCACAGATTTCTATCTCCCTCTCATAGGATCCAATTTCTGGATCCTAAGAATTATCCAGTAACAATAGTAGGGTAGCTAAATATATGGAGTGCTTACTATGTGCCAGGATCTTGCTCAGTTATTTACTTATTTAATTCTCATAACAGTTAATAGGTGGTAGACCTAAAATCTTAATCTTTGCAATCTAATTCCAAAGTTCAAGCTTTTAACCATTACTCTACACTGTCTCTCTATTATGTTTATTTGTAAAAGTGAGTCAAAACAACTCTTGCCCTTGTTATGTGCGATTCTCTTCTCTTTCATTGAAGGAATGATGGTCTCAAATGCCCAAAGTGATTTCATGGCCCACCAATAGGTCACGGCCTACAGTTTGTTTAGAGAAATAGAAGTAAATTAGTAAACGACCACATTCTCCTTGACTTTGAGGAATTCTAAAGCTAATTGAAAGCCCTAGTATTAAAATCCCAATACATTAAGAAAAAAAGGTGATCAGACCACTTTTAAATTGTCTTCAACCATTTCAAGATGCTTTTAACATGGGGGACAGGCATGTTTCTTCCACTCATTCTCTCATGTTTTTCCCTAAGTAAAATTATGAATCAGATCTTCCAGCAGCTTTCATTGGGGTAGAGTCCCAAGAGTTAATAACTTATTATTTATATTGATCTGAAATCTGACCACCTGAGACATATACCCACTGATTCTAGTTCTACCCCTTGGAGACACACAGAATATTCAAATAATTCTTCTACCCACCATCCTTCAAATATTTAGAATGCATTCAGGTTCCTCCTGGGTGCTTTCCTCTTTAGAATAAACATTTCTAGATCTTTCAACCATATATGAATAAAGACATAAAATCTGACTCCAATTGGTGTAAGCAAAAAGATGCTTCAATAATTCATACAGTAGAAAAGGCCAAGGATTGTTCTAGCTTCTGGCATGGCTTGATCTAGGGCCAAAATAATATCATCAGGATAGATTTTCTCTCTCTTTCAGTACTGTCCTCCTCCATAGGGGTTCCAATCCCCCTTATAATATGGTTGAGAAGCCCCAGACCTTGTATCTTCTCATGCATAAAGTCCAGCAGGAACTTCTTTTTAGAAGTTTCAGCAAAACTTCTCTTCTATCTCATTGACTCTGATTGTGCCATGTGGCCAATCTTCTAGCTATTACTATGGCCAATGGCATTAAATGCTTCGATTAGCAAAGCTTAAATCACATACCTACCTCTGAAGACATGTGGACTAAGAGAGTACAGGGGTGGTCTTCAACAGGAAGATTTCAGGGGTGGAGTATTTGCTAAGTAGAGGTTGGGTAATAGAAAGACAATAGCTATCCATTAGACACTGTTGCTTCTATTTCATAGTTCCAAACCACTTCATCAAAGTAGCCTACCAAAACCAAAATAAGACATATCACTTAGCCCTTGGAACTTGTCATGCATTGTGGGGAGAGGAATTGGGGCTGGGCCAGAATGCCATAGTTATGTCTGCCATACACCAACAGGATGCCCGAATGGACTAGTAACTCCTACTTAACATACTTAACTGTAATCTCCTCTGTGTAACTTTACTTGTATCTTTCAAGCAGAATTAGTTACTCCATTCACAGAGCTCTTATTGGTACTTCTACTATATTGTAGTCATCTGTGTTGTAGGCTTATGTTCTTCCTGACTGTGGGTGCCTTGAAGATCAGGATTTTAAAATACATTTCTGTATCCCTCACACTCAGAAAAATGCCTGTAAGGGAGGCACACAATGCCTGCTATTTGAATGAATTATTCTGAGATCATGGAAGAATACACCCCAAAGCAACTCTTTAAGTATGAGATCAACCTGCATCTTTCTCAGTCTGTGTGGGCTCAGTATTCACATCTACAAAATCACCAGGGAAAAAAGTTTCAATTTCAATGCCGACACACTCGGGCATGGCTGGTAACAAAGCAAGGTTGAGTATTAAGCATAGATGGTCCAGGAAGTTGGGGAATTAATTATCAGACAGACAGACAAGGAGATGAAGACAGTGATCACGGATTTAGACAGCTAAGTGTAAAAAAAAAAAAGTCACAAATGTTAGAGATTTCAGTCAGTGAGAACTCAACTACTTACAAGGTAGGAACTAAGCTAAGGACATACTCTGTTTACTCTGCTCCTTTTTAAATTGCCAGAGTGCTAAGAAAGGAAAGCTTGTAGGTATAAGTCTGGAGAAAACTGGACTTCACTATGGCCGGTACGAGATCTGATTTCCAATATTCAATTGAGGTGGGAAGAAGAGACTCAGCAATAGGTATTTACTAAGCACCCTGTGATAGATACTAGGGCTACACTGATGAAGAACATACATTAGTCCGCCATCACTGGACTCACATGCTATTGGCCAGAGCTGTGAGAATTATTTTACCCTGTCTCATGTGTGTAAGACTGAGGCAAAACCTACAAAATGCTTTAAGCTCTCAGATAAAAGAAGTTATATAAATGAAGACACACTTAACTGAGGAAATTGCTATGTATACTAATCTTTCAAGGCACCAATGTTATGCTAGCAGGATGCAGACGATATCAATGTCTTTCCTTTGCCTCAACTAGGGTGTCAAGCCAGAGAAGCAAACATGAAAGCAAAAGCTAACCTTAAATCAAACCCATGCCTATAACAATGTTACTGTGTGCCCACAGGTCACTCACCCGCCTATAGGAGTGAAATCAGAGCCATGCCCCTTGCTGATGTTGTTACAGGGATATGAGAGAGCAAAGAATGATGTTGATGCTTTTCTTTCTGCCTCTTAAAGACAATCATTATTCCTGAGATGACAATTTGTAAGCTCAACCTAATTATGGCCAAATTGATTAAGAGATGCATAATGCAAGGATTAGCATTAAGGCAAATGCTGCTTAACTTAGCCACCAAGGATTCAGAAGGAAATAGCTGTGTTATTCAGGAAGTTGTTTGGAATAAAAGAGCAATTTTTGCCAGTAAAATCCAGTCTTGGTAAATTATTTAGCATCATGTTTTTCTTTTCCGTTTTTTGTTTTAATTTTTAAAATGTTTTATTTACTTTTTTTGAGAGAGAGAGAGAGCGTAAGTTGGGAGCGGCAGAGAGAGAGGGGGACAGAGGATTCGAAGTGGACTCTGTGCTGACAGGCTGACAGCAGAGAGCCCACTGTGGGGCTCCAACTTATGAACCACAATATCATGACCTGAGTTGAAGTTGGACACTCAACTGACTGAGCCACCCAGGTGCCCCTAGCATCATGTCTTTCTTATTTGAACTCCCAAACTGGAAAGTTCTTGGGATCAAATATTACAAAGACAAAGCTCCTGTGTCTATGAGGAAGGCAGCAGTCTTGTAGACATCCAAGATGTCTTCTTAACAAGGAAGCTGCCTGAATTCTCTTAGCCTCAAATCTAATCACAAAACACGAATGATCATCAATACCTTACAGGGGTCATGGTGAGGAATAACAGAGCAATTATACATAAAGTTTCTAGCACAGTATTTGGGAACTAAGAGGTTTTCAATCAAGGTTTGTTCCTCTCCTTCCTTCCTTTGTCTTCTAGTACTTTTTATAAATGTTTCAAAGCTGCATTTTTTTAGCCACTAACCAGTTTAAGGTAAGTAAATTAAGTACTCATTCTTTTCAGAAAAGGAGGTTTTCTTCTTTTGTTATATTTAATGTCCTATAAGTACCTTTACCAAAAAGATGGTAAGAAAAACCAAAAGCAAGGTGAATATTTACATGGGTCTCCATGTAAGTTAAAAAGTCATTCTTTTATAGGAGGTCAGTGAGGGGATGGGGGAAGACGAAAATCTGGGGTATGTACTATGTGACAGACAATCTATATATTACATACATTATCTCATTTAACAAATACAGCAGCATCTTGGTACTTTTATGATACCAAATCTCAACCCTGGTCCTTACTAGCTGTGTGACCTTGGGCAAGTTACTGGACTTTATTGTGCCTTAGCTTCAATATCAGGAAAATAATAGCACTGACCTCACAGGATTGTTAGTTGAGTTAATACATGTAAAGCTCTTACAACAGTGCCTGGCACATAGTAAGTATTCAATAAATGTTAGCAGTTGTCCACAATCATAGTAAGAAAGAGAGTAACAATAATAATATTTAAAAGCTGTTAACATTAAGTGTAGCACATAGTAGGCGCTCAGTAAGTGCTTCTTGTTATTACTTAGATAATAAAAGTAAAATATGATTTTAAATAGTATTCTCTTTCATCAAATTTATGTCAACGAGAAATACATGAACATCCACTCTGACTTTATTTTATAGATTACTGAATCAGAAGGTAACGAATTTCTTGCTCCCTTTATACTAAATCTCTTTCAGAGCCCATAGTGAGTCGGAAAAATGCTCTGACATCAGGCCATTAGGCAGAATTTCTAAGGATAGCAATTCCTCTTCCTTCTTCACCCTTATCCCATATACTGTCATAAAACACCGCGTCAATGCCTAACTGACTCTGGGCATGGTAGGTGACTGGAGAGGAGGTTCTACTCTTTATTTCTGACAACCCCAATCTTCTCTGTCCCTTTCTTACCTGTCCAGTTCTTTCCTTACCCCACCTTCCAGTGCACACTAAGATTCAGCAAAATAAACAACTTCTAAAACTCCACTCCCATCATGCTTTCACTAACTTAACCAATCTATATCTATATCCTAGCCCATAAGAGACATTCAATACATGTTTGCTGACTGAACAAAGGGCTTTCAACTACAAAAGAATCTACATACCAAAAAAACATCAAATGCTATTCAGACTTGGGCCCACGGCAAATATGTGTTCTTTAATCATTTCTGCTTATAGCCTCAATTACAGAAGAAGAAACATGTTTCTTAATTAATTTTTAATATGTGACAGCAGAAACTGTTCAAGGTAAATAGATACATATATATATAGACACGAAACAGCAGATCTCATGGCATTGATAATGTGAGAAGATAGCATTGTCTGGATATTTAGAATAAGGTTGAACACAGAGGCTTGATGCAAAACGGACTTTTACACTAACCTATGAGTAACTTATCTACCAAAGTGCACCCTTCCAAGTGCTGTGAGGAATATGGAATATACATCAGATTTGGTTTTTGTCCTCAAAGGGCTTATAATGCAGTTGTGTAAAGGAAAGGATACATGAAAGGATTCAGAATATTTCAAGCTTAACTGCTGTTACTGAGAAAGCACCTCTGTAATTCTGAGAAATGAATGATTAGTTTGAGCTAGAATTAAAAAGTACATAATAAAAAGTTAGAGTTCTCAAAGTACAAAAATACTGTAAAATTCACTTTAACCAGGTTAATAACTTTTCCCCCAAATTTATAATTTTATACATATTTCATGCAGGCTGTAGAATAATTTAGCTATGCTATACTATATCCTATATTCTTATGAATACTATTAAAAATACATATTCACATGAGTTACAAAGCTGTAACTCAAAATTTCAACACCTATGGCTTTAAAAAAGAGTACAGAATTTTAGAGCTGATTCTAATCATTTTTGAACTCAGAACCAAACTTCTCTATTTTTTCCAGAAAGTTAAGGAAAACCTAAAACGTTAAGAATACAATTAATGTTTTGGGGCACCTGGGTGGCTCTGTCATTTAAGCGTCTGATTTCGGCTCAGGTCATGATCTCATTGTCCATGAGTTTGAGCCCTATGTGGGGCTCTGTGTTGACAGCTCAGAACCTGGAGCCTGCTTCAGATTCTGTGTCTCCGTCTCTCTGCCCCTCCCCCGCTTGTGCCCGCTTTCTCTCTCTCTCTCTCTCTCTCTCTCTCTCTCTCTCTCTCTCAAAAACAAATAAACATTAAAAAAATTAAAATAAAATAAAAATATGATTAATGTTTTAGTTCTTTATTCACCTAGTTCTTTATTCACCTAGTTTGTGGATTATTCAGGTTCCTTCCTTCCTAATGGAGAGCTGCCTGACTTTGAAGAGTTTTTTTGCATGTAGTTAAGTGCTCAGTAGCTATTGCTGTTGCTGCTGCTGCTGCTACTGCTGCTGTTGTTATTACTACTTTTACTATTACTACTCTGGCTTCTGCTGCTATTACTACTACTATTACTGCAGCTGCTATTATTTGTTCATTGTTGACTAGCACTTGCCTCACCCCCTCCCACTCCCATAGTGGACTGACTACATAAATTTAAAGGACATGAAATTTACTCTAAACCAGGGATTCTTTACAGTCCAAAGACTCATGGATATGTGAACTTGGATGGAAAAAGTTTACATCTTCATTTTCACTAACCACAATATTACCAGTACCTATGCCTTTGTCACCAGTAGAAATTGCTGGTATTTTCATATCATTTTATAGTTGTTGCAGAAATATCATTTATGTTCATCAATACTTTTCACCCCTGGCACTTGTTATTTAATTCACTAATAATAAAGCATATATATAGCTATATTATAAATTCAAGTTTTAAAATATTTGATATTGCATATTTATTTACATTTTCATATTATTATTTATATGTTGCACATAGAATATATAATTGACTTTCTTTATAATCTCATGTATTTTGTTTTGTTCATTTAAAAACAGTATGCTGAGAAAGAGTCAGTAGGCTTCACCAGACTGCCAAAGGGATCCATAGCTCAAAATAGGCTAGGAACCCCTGCCCTAGACATTTACTCGCAAAATTTTATTCATGCTATTCTCTGCCTCAAACACCCTTCCCTTCTTGGCCTACTGATTCATCCCTCAGCTGAAATCTGCTCTCTATGAAATCTTCCTCTCCTTCCCCCTAGTGAAAACAAATTGTTATACTGACTTCCTAAGTTTGTATTCCTATTTTCCTAGCTATATGATCTTGGACAAGTAATTAAACTTTCTCACTTACAAAATGGAAATAATAGTAGTATATGTAATACTAAGAATGGCTGTGAAGATTAAGCAAGATTATGCATATTAAATGCTTTGTGTAATGTCTAGAGTAGCAATATCAAACTTTCTGGTTTCAGGGCCCTTTTATTCTCTCAAAAAATCCTGGAATTCCCAAGATCTTTTGTTTATATGGGTTGTATCTATAGATATTTGTGATATTCAAAGTAAAAAACTGAGAATTTTTACACACCTCTTTATTAATTAATTGAAAATAACAATAGTATACAATGGAATACTACTTGGCAATGAGAAAGCATGAAATCATGCCATTTGCAGCAACGTGGATGGAACTGGAAGGTATTATGCTGAATGAAATAAGTCAGTCAGAGAAGGACAGATATGATATGTTTTTACTCATATGTGGATCTCGAGAAACTTAACAGAAGTCCATGGGGGAGGGGAAGGGGAAAAAAATAAATACAAACAGCGAGGGAGGGCAAACCATAAGAGACTCCTAAATACAGAGAACAAATTGAAGGTGGAAGGGGGAAGAGGGAAAATGGGTGATGGACATTGAGGAGGGCACTTGTTGGGATGAGCACTGAGTGTTGTATATAAGCCAATTTAACAATAAATTATATTTTTTAAATAAATAAATAAGTAAATAAAATACAAAAAAATAAAATAGAATAAAATAAATAACAATAGTAAAACTTGTTATCTGTTACATTAATTACATGTTAACATAAATAAGACATTTTTATAGAAAAAACTATTTCCCCTCAAAATAGTAAAAAGAGTAATGGTTATTACCATTTACATAAATGTCTTTAATGTCTGGGTTTAATGTCTATTGTTTTATGTTGGTTTTGATTTAAAAATATAAAGAAAATCTGGCCTCACATAGCCATGTAGTTTGAGAAGAGAGGAATATTTTAAATTTTTACTTATTTATTTAGAGAGCGTGCACACACACAGATGCGCGAGCATAAGCAGGGGAGGGGCAGAGTGAGAAAACAGAGAATCCCAAGCAGGCTTTGTGCTGTCAGTGCTGAGCCAGAATCAGGGCTTGAACTCACGAACTGTGAGATCATGACCTGAGCTGAAGTCAAGAGTCAGACGCTTAACGGACTGAGCCACCTAAGCATCCTCAGAGGAGTATTTTAACAGTCTTTTCCAATAACTGTGGATATTTTTCTCTAATACTCTACCAATTTGACAAGAAGTAGATTAGTTGAGATACAGAATCTGAAATGATATCAATAAACTTTCACGTACAGTTGCATTAAAATACACTGGTCTATCTTGCACACTGAATGGATATTTTATTCACATGATTTTATAACACCATGCACTGGTCATTTGTGAACCATTGGTTCATTGGGTTATGCAGATCTTCAAAATATTTGATACATTTCACTATACAATAAGAAAAAAAATCACATTCATTAATAGCACTATAATCTCACTGGAAAAGTCTTTTGATTTTGGGAAGCTGACAAGTTCACAGTGCTGAACACAAATCTTCCAAAATTCTAATTTTCACATGAAAGTTCAAATTTTATCATGGGCAACAAATACTGTCAGTTGTTTTTCCTTGAAGTGACAGGCTCACTTCATTCATTTTTTAAAAACTGTCTGCCAAATACCCATGTCTGAATAAATTTTGTTTGCCTGTCAGTTATTCTTTCAAGTAAAAACGGTGTTCATGAAAACAGGTGGCTATACCCTTGCACAAGTATTTTTCTCAAGCACAAATATTTTTCCCAAGACAACCATCATGCTTCAGTGTGTATCGGAAATGCTTTATATGCATTTTCCATTTTGTCACATAGAATATTGAGTAGGTATGTATCAAGGGTCTAGATTTAATAAAATTAATAATTTTATTGCATCATCGAGGCATTGTTAAGTGAAACTGGCATTTGTTTTTCCAAGACAATAAGGAATATAATAATACATTAGTGGTAGATAATGGTACCACTAATTTGATTCATGTTAAGGCACCAACAGTTTTATCATCATTGCTTTTACACCATCACTACAAATACTAACATAGAAAGAAAGAAAGAGAGAGAGAGAGAGAGAGAGGGAGGGAGGGAGGGAGAGAGGGAGGGAGGGAAGGAGGGAGGGAGGAAGGAAGAAAAAGAAAGAAAGAAAAAGAAAGAAAGAAAAAGAAAGAAAGAAAGAAAGGAAGGAAGGAAGGAAGGAAGGAAGGAAGGATGAAAGATGTAAATAATGTCTTAGTATTATTATTAAAATTGTTTTGACCTTGTATCCTCCTTAAAAACCCTCAGGGATCCCAAAAAGCCAACAACTACACTTCGAAGCTGCTTATCTACAGGATGGTATGTGCTTTATAAATGCTAACTATTGTTATAATGAGTTATGGGGACTATATTTTTCAAATTAAAACTTTGGATTATAATATCTCACATGATATGCACATGAATAGGTGCAGAACTGGAAACTATCCCCCCCATATCATTTTTATTCTTTTTCTACTTTGCCTCATACTATTGTTAGATTATACCCAGCATCCAGACATTAAGGCCTCGAGGACAGCAATAAGACTTTACCTAGGCCTGCCATTCAGCTTCACCCACTACCAGCTTTATACAGAGCAAGTGCTTAATAAAATACTTGTTCAATAAATGATGAATGAACAAATGAACAAACGCAAATCTGTCCATTCTAGGCTTGTCAGCAACTTTGGTGGAAGGACAGAGGTTGAAGTGGTAGATAGTCATTTTTGTTTGTCTCCTTTTAAGTTAGGCATTTCAACTACAGTACTTTTGTTTAGAAAATCAAATTTGTATCATAATCAACCAATGTTATCTTTTATAAATAACATTATATTTATAACATTAAATAACATTAACTCTTTTCCTTATTAAAAAGATAACACATGTTAATTGCAGAAAATACAGACCAAAAAAAGAATGAAAAGAAATTAGTAGGAATTCTACCATCTAGAAATAAATTTTTTGAAAATTTTATATCTTTCTTTTTTTTCTGTGCAGTACATAATTTTTTACCTACTGTTTTGTTACCTCCTTTTTCCATCTAACACTGTACAGTGAATGTCCTCCTATATTATCATATATCCTTCTCTAACATCGTTTCCAATATGTATATGTCATATATTATTTGTATGGGCTTCAGAAATGATTGGTTAAGCACAGTTTTGTTTGGTTTTTATTTTTTCCATTTTATTCCTGCCCCATCTCATCATTAGCCAGAAAAACTATGAATCAGCAGTAACACAGAATGAAATGATACGTAAGCTCAAAGTATCCACTGAGCATTTTTACCTTTCTGTCATTGTCACAAGCACCACAGCAATGAATAACACACCTATACCAGAAATAGTCCTGAAAACAGGAAAGAAATAAAAATTTAGAACACCCACAAATAAGCTATTTTAAGATGTATCTAGAGAGAAATAAGCCTGGATCATGTAGCCAAGAAGAAATAATTCCCCTCTTGGGAAGCTACACTGGAAGTGTGTTCAATGATGGGATATGTGGTAAACTGTTCAGATTGTCCATTGAAAAGTCAACCCAAAAGCTGCATGAAATGAATGGGCAGAAATATAAAAACTAAAATAAGTAGGAGTTGAAGTACAAAGAACTCTATTACTGCATTGCTAAAAAGAACATTTAGGTAGAGGTCAAGGGCACTCTATTCTAGATTCTGTTTCAGTTTTTTGAAAAATATATATCAATCTTGAGTTTTCTCCTTAACTTCAAAGATAGCTAGTATGGTGAGTTGAATATAAAAGAAACATCAAACTAAGAAGAACACTACCAAAGAGAGAAAGTCAATAAGCAACAGAGTGAAACTGTAAATAAGAGGGAGAGAAAATGGAACTTGATGTTCCCAGAGAAAACTATATCCATATATATTATAAAATAAACTATATTTCATATGTTACATTATTATTTCATATATTATAAATATAGTTTATTGTGTATATTAAGAAAACTATATCTAGATTTTTTTTTTACTGTGGAGTAATTTTTACTTACTAATTATTTGTAAGAAATTATTTAAACAGATACTTATTTCTAAGCCCTGCCTTCTGGGAGTTGTCAATTTTAAACAACTTTTATGCAATTCAAAATGAAGTTTTAGGGCACCTGGGTGGCTCAATTGGCTAAGCGTCCAACTCTTGATCTCACCTCAGGTCTTGATCTCAGGGTCATGAGTTCAAACCCTACGTTGGGCTCCATGCTGGGCATGAAGCTACTTAAAAAAAAAGTTTTTATAAGTAATTGAAAATGATAATACAATAACACTTTCTATATAAAAGAATATATTTTATGTGACGTATTTCTTCTAAATGAAGTGCTTATGGTCAAAACTTTTATACCCAGAGCCTTTAAGTGACTAAGGTACACTGTGGACAGCGATCTTAAGTCCTACTGCCACCCCTCACAATTTATTTGAATACTTCAACTGTGTCTCTCAGTTTTTTATAATGCAATGAAATCAGTATCTAGATGGTTTTTAAATGCATTCTTTGAAAATTGTTTTATGTAAAATAAATTTGCTGAATTACATCAAAATATATATAACTATATTCTCTCTATATATATTTCCTATATTCTAATCTATATAATAAATCAGAAGTCTGGAAACAGTAAGTACTTTCTAATTTTAGTAAGGTTGAGAAGGTCATTTCTTTACTCAACATGGTTCAGTGGCTTAACTAAGATTCAGAGAGTTCCACGTTCTATTTTCTCAGCTCTTTCCATAAAGTATTGAAAAAATTCCAACCCCCTCAGACTAGTATTCTACAACCCTAATTTACACTTACCTCACGCTCCCCTGTTCCATTATTCCTCCAAGATCATCCATCCAACTAAATCTGTGCAATCCATCCAAGACAATCTCTTTACAAATCCTTAAAGATACCTTGCTAAATTCTCCAAGTACTTGCCCATATAACTCCTCTGATGTTTGCCCTTCTTTCTACCATTAATTCCTTCAACCCAGATCAGAATGAACCTGTCTCCTCTACCAAATGTTGCCTAAATCAGGGTGCCTGGGTGGCTCAGTCGGTTCAGCGTCTGACTTCGGCTCAGGTCATGATCTCGTGGTCAGTGAGTTCGAGGCCCGCATCGGGCTCTGTGCTGACAGCTCAGAGCCTGGAGCCTGCTGCAGATTCTGTGTCTCCCTCTCTCTCTGCCCCTCTCCCACTCATGCTCTGTGTCTCTCTGTCTCAAAAATAAATAAACATTTTTAAAAAATTAAAAAAAATAATAATTCCACTCATTTTGATCATTCATATATCAGTTATTTTAAAGAATATAGCTTATTCACATCATCACTGACATACTGCTCTCAAATCGTTTTACTGAGGCTATCTTTATTCCTTTACTAGATTATAAGTTTCTTGGGGGCAAGCGCCATGGTTTCTAATTTTTTATGTTTCAAGAAAATGGAAGATGGAAAGAAGGAACAAAAAAAGGAAGAAGAAAGAAAAAGGGAAAACGGAGAACAGAAAAGAAAGAAAAAAACAGAAGGTAAATCTGTGAGAGTCTATTTTCTAATAGGTACAATGAAAATAATGACGTAGAGTTGTTCTGTGAAAGTCAAATTAACATGAATAAGTCTCATTCTGATAAACACTCAGCTTAAAGATGACAGTCTGGCCCCTCCTCATCTTTGTTCTATGCTCTTTTTTTTTCTCATTCTCTTTTCTAATTGCTATTTCTAATTTTAAATCTAAGGGCCACTCTGTTTAAAATTGCAACCCCCCTCCCTTACACTCCTTTATCTTTTCTTCTTTATAAACTTTTTTTTAAGTTAACGTTTTTTAAAGATTTTATTTTTAAGTAATCTCTATGCCCAATGTGAGGCTCAGATTCCTGACCCTGAGATTAATAAGAGTCACATGCTCTACTGACGGAGCCAGCCAGACACTCCATCTTTTTTATATATATCTTTTACCTTTTAACATACTAAATCAGTTAATTACTTATTATATATGTTTTATTATTGTCTCCCCATCACTACCCAATTCCAAGTAAGCTCCATGATGGAAGGATTCTTCCTCTGTTTTGTTCCCTTAATGTAACTCCAGTCCACGAAGTAGTATCTGACACAGAGTAGATAGATACTCACTAAACTCAATGAATGAATAAAGCTTTCTGCAAATGGCATAACTAGGCTCTGGAATTTTCACAAATACCCACAACAGAGTCATAGTGATCAATGGAAAAACTGCTTCCTCATTAATGCTGCACACCAGCATTATCAACCATCTAAAAAGTGGCTGAGTTAGATCACAACTAGATTAAACACCATTAAAAACTGACAGTATAAAGAGTCAAACAGAACTTTACAGAGGATATGGCAAGTGTGGACTTCACCACAGGCCCCCTGAGGAGCTAAGTGTTAACCAAATGAAATGGTGATAAGGACTGACAGGTGGCCAATCTGGCTCAGAGGCCTTGACTACTCCCTCCCCACTCACAGTGAAAGCCACAAAGTACCTATAAAAGGGGACTTGCTGTCTCAGGAAATCTCTCCAGGCAAGTCTCATATTTCTACTCCAGCTGGCTGACTTGGTGTAAGCTCTCTGCTTCCAACCCAGTTGTCATCCCCTGCCCTGTGCCTTCTTATATATGACATCAAATCAGTAGGCCTCTTTGGCTTGCAAACTAGTTGTCGTTGGATCTCCTTTGGCTTTACCATAGTTCCTTGCTGGTCTAGGAGAGAAGTTAATACGGTTTCTAAAAGGCATGGCTTGCAAACAGCCACCTTCAGAAAAAGTTTGAAAAATAATCTTGTCACAACCTCAGTAATTCCTCTCAGAGTAGCCAGAACAGTAGAGGCAGTAAAGATGGGTTCAAATACAGGTTCTATCACCTCACAGTCAGCTGGCGTAAGAAAAACTTGATTCTCTGAAATTGTTTCCTGTTCTTCAAAATAAGCAAACCTCCTTTGTAAGGTTATTGTGTGGATATAGGCCTCTTTCCCCCATCTCTAGAGGTAGACAAATTTAACTTGACCTTTAAATGTTGGCTCTGGGTCATATACACTAACTCAGTCTCAAAAAGCTAACAATATTTAGATGATGTGTTGGCAAGTCCCAAAGAAAATACCTCCATTACACCTAGAAAAACCTGGGGTTTGCAGTCATATAGGCCTGAATCAGTTGGTGCAGCCACTTTCCAAGCTTTTTCCATGACCTTGGTTAAGTTACTTTTCTTCATCTATAAAACAAGTACGTAACAAATATTCACAAACTTATTGTAATGATTAAAATAGATAATGTATGGAAAGTGCTTGGCATAGCCTGATATGTTTTTAGTACTTAAGGGCTAATATCTAATATTATTAATATTAGTCTAATATATTCTCTACTGAGATTAGTACTGGGGTGAAAGAGTCTTGGGCTATTTTCCTTAAAGGCTAGGTTTGGATCTTTCCTTCTCCAGTAATATAGTATATTATAGTTTGTTGTGTGAGTGAATGAACAAATGAACAAATGAATGAACAACATAATAATAGAAAGAATACTACGAATGTAGTCAGGAGTCATAGGTGTTTCACTTATTTCTACCACTAATTAAATAATTGAAGATCTGGATATTAGATCACTTCCAAGTTCTTTTAGACTCTAAGTTCAAGCTTTTGGCTTTGACACTGTTTGAGTCCAACATTATTTGAAAAGGTACAAAATATACATGGCAAAAGAAAGAGAAACTCTTAATCTACCTCTGAGACCTGCTGCTATAGACTGAAACTGTGTCCCCTCAAAATTCGTATTGAAGCCCTAACCCCCAGTGGAACTGTATGAGGAGATACGGTTTTTACAAAAGTAATTAAGGTTAAATAAGGTCTAAGGGTAGGCCCCTAATTCAATAAGATTCCTTTTTTTTTTAAGTTTATTTATTTATTTTGAGAAAGAGAGAGAGCAGGGGAGGGGCAGAGAAGAATCCCAAGCAGATTCTGCACCAGCCGCACTGAGCCCTACACAGGGCTTGAACTCATGAACTGTGAGGTTATTACCTGAGCCAAAACCAAGAGTCTGACATTCAACTGAATGAGCCACCCAGGCACCCCTCAAAGGGATAACTTTTTAAGAAGAAACACCAGAGAGCTTGTTCTCTCTACCGTATTAGGACACAGGGAGAAGACAGTCCATCTGCAAGTCAGGAAGAGAGCTCTCACCAGAAACTAAATTGGCCAAGACCTTGATCTTGGACTCATCAGCCTCCAGAAGTGTGAGAGAATAAACTGTTCTTTAAGTCACACGACCTATGCTATTTTGTTATGGCAGCCTGGATAAGACATCTGTTATATGCCATATCTTTTGAAAATATCCAACCCTACATTCAGAGTTCTCTAAGAATATAATTTTTAATCTCCACACTGCCTTCCATTCCAAACCTCTAAAAATTTGATATCTAGAGGCTCCTTAAATGAAATTACTGTATCACAACAGCAAACTGATAATTCTAATAAACTACTCATTGGGTTGAATTTATAAACACTTTAGTACTAGGCTTTAGAATGTTAATTATCAGTTTGAAAAGCTCATATCCTTTACTCTCTTGTTTACTTGACATTTATTGAGCAAATTTCATGTTTGTTAATAAATTACTCAATGCGAAATCCCTAGGATATTAAAGTAAATTTGCTCACCAATTTATCCTAACAAATCAAGTCTGTCATAGCTAAAAGAATGGGAAATTCCCCTTCATTTGATGAAGAAAAACAATGGCTTTTGACAAACTCTAAGAACAGCTGGGGTTGGGCATTGTTTCTTGGTGGAGAAGAAATTCCGAAATAGGTCTTACCTGGGAGTCATTTGTACATACTTACACACTGCTCAGTCCAGTGGTAACTAGCCACATGTGGCTATCTAAGAAGCACTGGAAATGTGGCTAGTCCAAATTGAGATGTGCCATAAGTACAATATCTCAGTAATTTTATATTCATTATATGTTAAAATAATACTTGGGATCATTAATACAAATAATATATTATTAAAAATTAATTTAACTCTTTTTTACTTTTTAAACGTGGCTACTGGAAAATTTAAATTTACATACGCAGATGGCATTATATTTCTAATAGACAGTACTGTTCTAATTAACTCCTTGTCATACTTGAAAGTCTACTTAGTTAAAGCAAAGTATAAGCCAGGGATTAAATATGGCCAACAGATATGTTTTATTTATGCACATAATTGAAACAATTTTTAACTAATTTACAATATTTAAACATTGACAGATTTCAAATCAAAATGCTGCTTCTGGCTTCTTTAAAAAGAAGATCTAGAAACATTAAAACTACATTCCAACATAGCAACAACTGGCAGAAATTGATTAGCACCTCCCCTCTTTGACCAAGGCATGAGCTCTCTAGTTCATGTTAGTTCCTAACTGACCTGTTCTGCCTGGTTTTTGTAGGTATTTGAATTTTGATATTTGCCTATAAAGAAAAGTTCACATGTGGAATGGAGTGGAAGAGAAACCTTTGGATCTCAGTCACACAGATCTCAGCTTAAATTCCAGTTATCCATTTAGATGACCATAAGACTTTGAATCATTTACTAAGTTTCTCTGAACCTTGATTCCCTCAGTAGAATGGGAATAATAATAACTATATAGCAGAAATTAGTAATAATTAAATACAGTAAAATATACTCAGGAGTTACATCACAATAATTGTGTAATGAATTATATATTATTACTTATCTCCTTTGGCTGACTCAGTATTTATTTGGGAACTGGGGGGAGGGGGTAGTGATAAGAGAGATATAGATATAGCTGGATCCTAAGTAGTTTTCAGAGGGCTAAGAATCCACAAAAGTATAAATGCTCTTTCCCTGAATGAAAAGATCTTAAGAAAGAGATTTTCAACATTTTTCCTAGAGGCTACACATGGTTAAGCACTTTTATTAAATGAAGTACATTTTTATTTGTCAGAAATCAAGACTTCAATAAAATTATGGAAAAGGAGGAAGCAGAGAAAAAGAGAGAGAAACTGATTCAAGAACAGGAAAGGAGAATCCAAGAGCTGAGCAATGCAATCAAATGGAACAATATCCGTATTATAGGAATTCCAGAGGAAGAAGAGAGAGAGAAAGGAGTCGAAGGGGTACTTGAACAAATCATTGCTGAGAATTTCCCCAACATGAAGAAGGAAATGGGCATGGAAATCCAAGAGGCACAGAGAACTCCCCTCAGACGTAACCTGAATAGACCCTCAGCATGACACATCATAGTGAAGCTGGGAAAATACAAAGACAAAGAGAGAATTCTGAAAGCAGCTAGGGATAAACGGGCCTTGACTTACAAAGGCAGACACATTAGGGTAGAGGCCAACTTACCTACAGAAACTTGGCAAGCCAGAAAGGAATGGCAGGAAATCTTCAATGTGATGAACAGGAAGGATATGCAGCCAAGAATCCTTTACTCGGCCAGCCTGTCATTCAAAATGGATGGAGAGATAAAGGTCTTCCCAAACAAACAAAAACTGAAGGAATAAATCACAAATAAACCAATCTTACAAGAGATCCTGAGGGGCACGGTATGAAGGAAAGGTCACAAGGAACACAGAGTACCAGAGACATCCTTAGAAGCATGAAACGTACAGATAACACAGTGACTCTAAACCCATATTTTTCAATATTAATGCTGAATGTACACAGACTAAATGCTCCAATTAAAAGATACAGGGTAACAGAATGGATTAAAAAACAAGACCCATCTATCTGCTGTCTTCAAGAGACCCATTTTAGACCTGAGGACACCTTCAGATTGAAAGTGAGGGCATAGAGAACTATCTACCATGCTACAGGAACTCAGAAGAAAGCTGGAGTAGCCACCCTTATATGGGACAAACTAGACTTTAAAGTAAAAGATGTAATAAAAGATGAAGAAGGGTATTATATAATAATCACAGAGACTATCCACCAGGAAGGGCTAACAATTATAAATATCTACGCACCGAATTCTGGGGCACTCAAATTTGTAAAGCAACTAATTACAAACGTAAGCAATCTGATCAATAAAAATATGCTAATTGCAGGAGACCTTAATACCCCACTCACAGCTCTGGATAGATCCACTAAACAGAGAATCACCACAGAAACAATGGCCCTGAATGACACGTTGGAACAAATGGGCCTGACAGATATCTTCAGGGCCCTTCATCCAGAAGCAAAAGAATTTTCATTCTTCTCAAATGCACACAGGTACATTTTCCAAGATAGACCATATTTTGGGGCACAAGGAAGCACTGAATGAATATAAAAAAATTGAGATCATACCATGCACACTTTCAGACCACAATGCTTTGAAACTTGAAATCGACCACAGGAAAAAGTCTGGAAAACCCCCAAAAACATGGAGGCTAAAGAACAACCTACTAAAAGACAAATGGGTCAACCAAGCAATCAGAGAAGAAATTAAAAAATACAAGGAAACAAATGAAAATGAAAATACAACAATCCAAACACTTTGGGATGTGGCAAAGGCAGTCCTGAGAGGGAAATATATTGCAATCCAGGCCCATCTCAAGAAACAAGAAAAATTACTAACACAAATTCTAACAGCATGCCTAAAGGAACTAGAAGCAGAACAGCTAAGACAACACAAACCCAGCAAAAAGAGAGACATAACAAAGATTAGGGCACAAATTAATCATATGGAAACAGAAAAAGTAGTGGAACAGATCAATGAAACCAAGAGCTGGTTCTTTGAAAAAATAAACAAAATTGATAAACCTCTAGCCAGGCTCCTCAAAAAGAAAAGAGAGAGCACTGAAATCGATAAAATCATGAACGAAAATGGATTGATTACAACCAATCCCTCAGAAATACAAGCAATCATCAGAAAATATTAGGAAAAACTATATGCCATCAAATTGAACAACCTGGAAGAAATAGACAAATTCCTAAACAGCCACATGCTACCAAAACTCAAACGGGAAGAAATAGAAAATTTGAACAGACCCATAACTAGTGAAGAAATTGAATCAGTTATCAAAAATCTCCCAGCAAATAGAAGTCCAGGACCAGATGGCTTCCCTGCGGAATTTTACCAGACATTTAAAACAGAGTTAATTCCTATCCTCCTCAAGCTGTTCCAAAAAATTGAAACGAAGGAAAACTCCCAGACTCATTCTATGAAGCCAGCATCACTTTGATTTCCAAACCAGATAGAGACCCAGCAAAAAAAGAGAACTACAGGCCAATATCCTTGATGAATATGGATGCAAAAACTCTTAACAAGATATTAGCAAATAGAATCCAACAGCATATAAAAAGAATTATTCACCACGATCAAGCAGGATTCATCCCTGGGTTGCAGGGATGGTTCAATATTCGCAAATCAATCAATGGGATACATCCCATTAACAAAAGAAAAGAACCATATGATCCTGTCAATAGATGCAGAGAAAGCAGTTGACAAAATACAGCATCCCTTCTTAATAAAAACTCTCGAGGAAGTCGGGATAGAAGGAACATACTTAAACATCATAAAAGCCATTTGTGAAAAGCCGAGAGCTAATATCATCCTCAATGGGGAAAAACTGAGAGCCTTGCCCCTGAGATCAGGAACACAACAGGGATATCCACTCTTACCACTGCTATTTAACATAGTGTTGGAGGTCCTAGCATCAGTAATCAGGCCACAAAGCAAAATAAAAGGCATCAGGATAGGCAAGGATGAAGTCAAACTTTCACTTTTTGCAGACGACATGATACCTTACATAGAAAACCTGACAGAATCCACCAAAAGCCTACTAGAACTGATCCATGAAATTGGCAAAGTTGCAGGATACAAAATCAATGTACAGAAATTGGTTGCATTCCTTTACACCAACAATGAAGCAATAGAAAGAGAAATAAAGAACCTAATCCTATTCACAATTGCACCAAAAACCATAAAATACCTAGGAATAAACCTAACCAAAGATGTAAAAGATCTCTACGCTGAAAACTATAAAAAGCTTATAAAGGAAATTGAGTAAGACACAAGGAAATGGAAAAACATCCCATGCTCATGGATTGGAAGAATGAATATCGTTAAAATGGCAATACTACCCAAAGCAATCTACATATTCAATGCAATCCCAATCAAAATTGCACCAGCATTCTTCTCAAAGCTAGAGCAAACAAATCCTAAATCTTTTGTAGTATGAAACTACAAAAGACCCCGAATAGCCGAAGTAATATTGAAGAAGAAAACCAAGGCGGGAGGCATCACAATCCCAGATTTTAACCTCTACTACAAAGCAGTAGTCATCAAGACAGCATGGTATTGGCACAAGAACAGACACATAGACCAATGGAATAGAATAGAGAACCCAGAAATGTACTCACAAGCTTATGGCCAACTAATCTTTGATAAAGCAGGAAAGAGTATCCAATGGAAAAAAGACAGCCTCTTTAACAAATGATGCTGGGAGAACTGGACAGCAACATGCAGAAGAATGAAAACAGACCACTTCCTTACACCACTCACAAAAATAAACTCAAAATGGATGAAGGAATGTGAGACAGGAAACCATCAAAATCCTAGAGGAGAAAGCAGAAAAAAACCTTTTTGACCTGAGCCGCAGCAATTTCCTACACAACACATCTCCAAAGGCGAGGGAATTAAAAGCAAAAATGAACTACTGGGATCTTATCAAGATAAAAAGCTTCTGCACAGCAAAGGAAACAACCAACAAAACTAACAGATAACCGACGGAATGGGAAGGATAATTGCAAATGACATATTAGATAAAGGACTAGTATCTAAAATCTATAAAGAACTTACCAAACTCCACACCCGAAAAACAAATAATCCAGTGAAGAAATGGGAGGAAGATATGAATAGACACTTCTCCAAAGATGACATCCGGATGGCCAACAGACACATGAAACAATGTTCAATGTCACTCATCATCAGGGAAATACAAATCAAAACCGCACTGAGATAGCACCTCACACCAGTCAGAGTGGCTAAAATGAACAAATCGAGAAACTATAGATGCTGGCGGGGATGTGGAGAAGCAGGCACCCTTCCACACTTTTGGTGGGAATGCAAACTAGTGCTGCCGCTCAGGAAAACGGTGTGGAGGTTCCTCAAAAAAATGAAAATAGAGCTACCCTATGACCCAGCAATAGCACTGCTAGGAATCTACCAAGAGACACAGGAGTGCTGATGCACAGGGGCACGTGTACCCCAATGTTCATAGCAGCACTTTCGACAATAGCCAAATCATGGAAAGAGACTAAGTGTCCATCAACTGACGAATGGATAAAGAAGATGTGGTACATATATACAATGGACTACTACGTGGCAATGAGAAGGAATGAAATCTGGCCATGTGTAGCAGCATGGATGGAACTGGAGGGTATTGTGCTAAGTGAAATAAGTCAGTCGGAAAAAGACAGATTCCCTATGTTTCCACGCATAGGTGGATTTTGAGAGACTTAGCAGAAAACCATGGGGAAGGGGAAGAGGGGAAAAGAAAAAAGACACAGAGAGGGAGGGAGACAAAACATAAGAGACTCTCAAAGACTAAGAACAAACTGAGGGTGAGGAGGGCAAGGGAGGGGGGAGAGGGGATGATGTGCACAGAGGAGGGCACTTGTTTGGATGAGCACTGGGTGTTAAATGGAAACCAATTTGACATAAATTATTTAAAAAAAAAAAAAGAAAGAAAGAAATCAAGACTTCAGATTTTTTTAAGTTAACTCTATCCCCCATGTAGGGCTTCAACTCAAGACCCCCAAAATTAAGAGTCGCATACTCTACCAACTGAGCCAGCCAGGCACCCCAAGACATCAGACATTTAACATCTATGCAACCTTTTAAGTCACTGAACCCCAACAATGGAAGATTTTCATTTCAACTGGTGTCATGCTGCACCTTCGTTTTACACCCCCAGTAGCTCGTGTAAATTCACAACTATGGATAGTACAATTTGGTACAACCAAGAGCTAAGTATAAAAGACAGAATGAAAAGGAAGCAAAAAAATGAGAGAGCAAAGATCAATGTAAAAAGTTTCCTATAAAAAAGTTGCTGAGAGAAAACCAGAATGATTTGTTCTGTACACTTGACCCTCTTGGCATAAAATTTGTGTCTCATTTGAGAAGCTTGTTCAATGATAGCCCTTGACTAGACCCCAGTGCCTGCCCTCCACAGTTCTTACGTCATGATTCATATACTCTCCCAGCTCTTTTTGACTGCCTGAAATTACTTATGACAAATGATTCTTCAGTGTATTTATTGTCTGTGTTACTTTTTCAAATGTTTCCATGGTTCACAGATAAGTTATCTGATGTATACTGTCCTATCTCTCCAACAGTGAGTTCAGGCATTGAAGGGCTCCTCCCAAAATTCAACTGTACTCTACAAGTTAGTCAGCCAAAAGAAGATTTCTCCTAGAACACACACATAAATTCCACTTGGATATCATGGTTAGCTATAAGAATGAACAAACAGATAGGTAAAAACTAGAAAAAAAGTGCAAGTGAATACTTAGATTGGGGAGGATTCGCCAAAATAATGGAAGAAATAAAAAAAAATCCAAAGATTTGATTACAAATAAATTTTAATTAAAAAAAGAAAAACTTTGGGGAGCCTGGATGACTCAGTTGGTTAAGCATCTGACTTTGGCTCAGGTCATGATCTTGCGGTTGGTAGGTTAGAGCCCCATGTGCGGCTCCGTGTTGACAGCTCAGAGCCTCTGAGACTGCTTCAGATTCTTTCTACCTCTCTCTCTTCCTCTTCCCTACATGCACTCAGTCTCTCTTTCTCAAAAGTAAATAAACATGTTTTAAAAACTTAAACAATAATCTGTAGAACAATAAATCAATAAACTAGAAAAAAATTTGTTACAAATATGAGAAAGAAGAGCTGTTTAATATGTAATGAGCTTGCAGATACTGATTTAAAAAAAACAACAACACTAAAGAGCTAGTAGAAAAATAATTAAATGAGATGAATGATTCATAGAATCAAGACCGAGAAAGCTAATAAAGTATTTTAAATTTAAACCTCACCAGTAACCCAATAATTTTGAATTAAAATACAATAAGGAATCTTTTTTAGTCCATCAAATGAATCAAGATTCGTTTCATTGTTAATACTCGCTTTGGGACAGAATGTGGTAAAATGAACAAACTTATATACTGCTTACATTACCTTTCTGGAAAGCAAAAATCTTTTAAAAGTTCCAATATCTTTCAATTTTGCTATGAGACTAAATTTTTCAAAATAAAACATTAAAGGATGAAAAGAAAAACAATCCTAATAGCAAAACCAATACATATTTTCGTAAGTAAATATTTTGACTATATATATTTTTGAGATGTAATTGATATATAACATATTTGTTTCAGGTATACAACATAAATATATTTATTTATATATTCTGAAATGATTACCACAATAAATCTAGTTAACATCCATCACTATGTATAATTACATTTTTTAATTGAAATAAAAACTTTAAGATATACTCTCAGAAATTTTCAAATATTAAAAAAAATTCTTAAAAAAGGGGGGCACACCTGGGTGGCTCAGTTGGTTGGGTGGCCGACTTTGGCTCAGGTCATGATCTCACGGTTCATGAGTTCGAGCCCCACATCGGGCTATGTGCTGACAGCTCAGAGCCTGGAGCCTGCTTGGGATTTTGTGTCTCCCTCTCTCTCTCTGCCCCTTCCCCGCTTGCACTCTGTCTCTGTCTCTCAAAAATAAATAAATGTTAAAAAAAATTTTTTTAAAGAAATTTTCAAATATACAATAATATTCTTAAGTATAGTCACCCTGGTGTACATTACTGAGTATAAAGTTGTGAATCCAACCATTCTTTTAAAGGGATCGAATCTTCTCTCTAAAGCTGTGATTCTCAGGATATTTTCTTTGAACCATCAGCATCATCTGGAAACACAGTAGAAATGCGAACTCTCATGCTCACCCAGATTTGGTGATTGAGAAATTCTGGGAGTAGGACTCAGGAATCCGTGGTGTAACAAGTCCTGCAGGTGATTCTGATGCATGCTTAAGTCTGAGAACCACTGCTCTAACATTATAGAAAATATAATGATTAGAATGTATTAAATAGCTCCATGAGAATGCAATCAGATAAAACTAGAGTGTGGGAAAGTCTATGTGGTCAATTCTCCATTTCTTCAACAAATAAATGGCATAATGGAAAAAAAGAGAAAGGGAAAGTACTAAAAGTTAAGAGACGTTAAGAAATACAACAACAGGGGGCACCTGGCTGGCTCGCTCGGTAGAGTATGCGACGCTTGATCTCAGGGTCCTGGGTTAAAGCCTCACAATGGGTGTAAGGCTTACTTTAAAAAAATTTTTAACTAAAAAAGAAATACAACAAACAAATCAATGTGGACTTGATTTGAATCCTGTTTCAATCAAATCAACTGTAAAAATATGTTTTGAAACAATTAAGAAAAATCAAACATTGGACTACTGGATAGCTCAGTCAGTGGAGCATGCAATGCTTGATCTCGGTGTTGTGAGTTCAAGCCCCACAATGGGTGTAGAGATTACTTAAAAATAAAATCTTAAAAGAAAAAGTCAAACATGATAATAAGAAATTATTGTTTATTATATGAACATTGTAATATGGTTAAGATTTTTAAACAATCCTTAAAAAGTCCTTATCTGTTAGATACTTTTAAAAATTATTTTAAAAAGTTATTTTAAAGAATAGGTGAAGCAAATATAGCAAAATGTTAATAACTATAT
This sequence comes from Paguma larvata, assembly GCA_030068075.1. Lineage (NCBI taxonomy): Eukaryota > Metazoa > Chordata > Mammalia > Carnivora > Viverridae > Paguma > Paguma larvata. Next base: position 50,078,309 of record CM057833.1, read on the forward strand.
GACCTAGGTGATTAAAAATAGAAGTTTGTAATATATTCTCTCTACTTTTCTGTTTTGACATTTTTCATAGTAAAAAGCAAAAGCAAACAAAAACTCCAGATCTTTCAGCCAGTAATTCCCATTTTAGAAATTTACCTGAAGGAAATATTCAGATTCAAACAGTACTTACTTATAAAGATATTCATCACAGCATTATTTATACTACAAACCATCAGAAACCCAAACATCCAAAAATAAGAAAATGATATAATACATTATAAGACTTTTATATAATAGAATAGGATGCAGCTATTAGAAGAAATAGTCTTTTTAAAAAGCAAGATTTAAAACACATACAGTATAATTTTTTTTTTGGTAAAGAATAAACATATGCCTAAAAAACACTAGAAGGAACTACACTAAGGGTAGTTGTAGCTGAATACTAAAGTTATGGATCATATGTATTTTCCTCTATGTAAGTTTCCATGCTTTTCAAATTATCAATAATGCATATGTACCCTTTCATAATTTGAAAATATTTTTAATAAAAACAAAAGTATTTTTGTCAAAATGGTTACAAAAATATTCTGCAATAAAATTAAGACTTTCTTATTTTTGTTAAGGTCTGAGAATCATCTTGAGAATGAGCTAATACTTGATGAGAGAGAAAGGGTAATTACACCAACCCAGTGGAGCACATATTATTTGTACTATTCTTTTGACAGTAATTATATACATCTTCAGATCATGTTTGTATACCCGTGTACATAGGCCATTCTATGGTATTCAAAAAATATTTATTGAGTGACTATTTGTCAACGGCTACCAAAACAGGCAAAAATTCTTGTGCTTGTGAAGCTTACATTCTTTTTTTTTTAATGTTTATTTATTTTTGAGAGAGAGAAAGAGACAGAGTCTGATCAGGGAAGGGGCACAGAGAGCAGGAGATACAGAATCTGAAGCAGGCTCCAGGCTCCAATCTGTCAGCACAGAGCCCAACGCTGGTCTTAAACTCACAAATGGTGAGATCGTGACCTGAGCCAAAGTTGGATACTTACTGACTGAGCCATCCAGGCTCCCCATGAAGCTTACATTCTAATGGAAGAAGACAGATCATGAAGAAAAAAATTTTTAATATTTATGGCATATCAAATAATAAGTGCTATGGAAAAAAATAAGGCAGGGGAAATAGGGAATGATGGATTTTTAGGGGGGGTGGTGCAATTTTAAATAGGGTAGTTAGCAAAGGCCGAACTGAGAAGGTAACATTTAAGAACGTTTAAGGGGCGCCTTGGTATTTCAGTCAGTTAAGTGTACGACTTTGGCTCACCATACATGAGGTCAAGCCCCGAGTCGGGCTCTGTACTGACAGCTCGGAGCCTGGAGCCTGCTTTGGATTCTTTATCTCCCTCTCTCTCTGCCCCTCCCCCACTCACACTCTGTCTCTCTCAAAAATATATAAAAAACATATATAATAAATAAATAAAGTCACCTAAAGAGGTGAAGGAATAGCCCATGCTGTATCTAGGGAATAGGATTTCAGGCAGAGGAAACAGCAAATGCAAATGTCGTGAGGCAAAAGCATGCCTAAGGTACGTATCTTGCTTGTCTCTAACTTGACTGCAATCTCTTTGAAAGAAACATATAATCGCCTGCTTCTTTTGCCACAGCCCTGATCACAATGCCTAGAGTAGTACTTAGGAAACATTTATTAGTGATAATGGTGCAAGGACTGACAATGATTAGAATCTATCATCTTTTTGTTAAAAATAATACATTATCACGTTATCTCTCATTTTTTACAAATAACTTTTTAACATAAGATCTGTTCCAGGTTGGGTGTGTTCCAAGAGGTGAAAAAGTTTCCTTCTCTAGATGTATTCAAACAGACTTAAGTATCAGAGGGAAGGGATGTTCTAAAGGAGATATAAGTATCAGATGGTTTACTGAGCTAAATGACCCCATTAAACTCCCATGATTCAATATTCAACAAATACTACTTAGCAATGAACAAGACCAAAATCCTTGCTTTTCTGAATTATCTTGTCAGCATCCTAATAACGGCTATACATCTAATGGATTGGCAAATAATCACTGCTCGTTAAAAATAAGAAAACCTTTTTTTAAAGTGAACAATTTGGAGCACGTGGGTGGCTCAGTCCGTTAAGTGTCCAACTCTTGATTTCACATCAGGTCATGATCTCATGGTTGTGAAGGTTGTGAGATCAAGCCCCTCCACTGGGATTGGTGCTGGGCGAGGAGCCTGCTTGAGATTCTCTCTCCCTCTCCCTCTGCTCCTCCCCAACTCAAGATCTCTCAAAATAAATAAATATTAAAATAATAATAATAAAGTGAATGGTTTATAAAGTTATAATGGTTATTTACTAGAGCACATGCTCCTTGACTTCCTAAGAGGATATCCGGAACCTGGCATATAGGTCCTCACTAAATGTTAACTAAAATACACAATCTTGAATAAACTCCATATTCTCTGTATTTCTTCAGCCCCTAGCCTGGCATTTAGTAGTTACCAATTATTTTGTTGATAGAAAGGTAAGGCATAATTATAAATGACAATCACAAATTGAAAATGTTTTTACAATTAATTTGGGTTGTTTTTGTTGTTATGGTTTGTTTTTTTTTTTACATTAAACATCAATTTGAGGCAATGGCATGGATTTAAATTGAATATTGCTTGGAGTGAAATTGCCATAAGGGTCAAGACCAATCCTTCTTTCTTTATAAAATCCATTTCTGTTTTTTTTTTTTCAAAGATATTTATTTCCAAGTAAGGATCCCCACTGGTTGAACTAGAGATCTTTTACTTAAAAGATCTTTTACTTAATTAAGGGGGGGGGGGGAATCACAAGATTTTCATGGAATCTTTTGTACAAACAAAAGCATAGGGTTAGCCATGCATATTTACCATGCATATATTTGTTCGATGAAACTAAGTCACAGTAACAAATAGATCCCTCAGATTCAGGAGATTTTTTTCAAAGAAAGTTTATCCTTTCTCACATAACAGTCCAGGGAAGGAATTTAGGTCAGAGGTGGCTTGCTCCCTAGTCTTTCAAGGATAACAGCTCTGCCATCTTCAACACACAGCTTCCTTGGCTACCCTGGGCATCAGCACTCCAGTCAGCCAGAAGGAAGAAAGGGCATAAGGGGCACGAGTGGAAGGTTTTACAGGCCAAATTTGAAAGCGATACGTATCACCTTCCCTCAAATTCCACATCACATAACCACATCTAACTGCAAGAGAAATCCAAAAATATAGTCAAGCTCTGGATCCAGAAAGAAGAGGATAATATTTTAATAGACTGCTGGTGATCTCTGCCATAATGGAATTGTAAATGAAACTCTAATTCTCTAAATATTCTTCCTCCACCTCCACTCCCAGAATATTTGCCAGTGTTTATAGCCTCTGGTTAAACGTGCATCCTGCAAAGGGCTCTTGTAGGATATGCCCTGTCATAGCTCACATTTAGGGATAGATTATGTTCCAAAAGTTCACTTGCAAGTTTACTAGAATATATTTTCTGAACGAAGCATCATAATAGGCTAACCCACAACTTACTAGTTTCCTGTATAGACAAACACTATAAAACCCGCTGAGTTGAAGAATGAAGATTCCTCCTCTACTCTTGGGAAAAACGAAAAGGTTGGATAAAACAAGTTTTTACTCAACTCCTCCTCACGTTACTACTCTCCTTTGCAGAGGTACCTGTCCCCCTCAGACCCTGCCCACCCAAGCCCATCTACTGTGCATTTCCCATTAGCATTTAGCACCAATGCTGCTGTTCTTATCTGGATGTTAAGGCAGTGGATTTACACTGTAAAAAGTATTTTCGAAGATACACTTAAGATAATAGTTAACGTTGCTTGGGGCGCCTGGCTGGCTCAGTGGTTACAGCGTGCAAGTCTTGATCTCAGGGTTGTAAATCTGAGCCCCATGTTGGGTGTAGAGATTACTTAAAAATAAAATTTAAAAAAAAATAGCTAACATTTCTTGAATACTTACTATCTACCAGAACTATGTTCTCTGAACTTCATTTTAATCATTTATAAAATGGAGATAATAAGGTTATTATAAGGAAGAAACGAGATAATGCCTTTAAGGTGCCTTACCCTGGCCTGACATTAGTAAATTTACTTAATAAATGTTAGCTATTATTTTCCTAAATTGTTTATTATTACTCAGTGATAGGGCGAAAGTGAGAAGCGCTCATTACCACTCAGTGTTCCCTTCTCCCCCAGCAACCTCCCATCCTTCCAACTTGTAAACATAACAATCAGACTTTTTTAAATGTTGACAGTGGTTCTCAATGCTAATGTGCCTGAACTGCTTGTTAAAAATGTAAAAACCCCCATTCAGTCAGTCTCAGGTAAGCACTGCTACCACATTGAACAACACCAGGGGGCACCATTCACATTGTATTGCATATAAATGGTGCTTCCTGGAATTTTGCAAATTTGTAGTTCTGAAGTTGAAGCCCAGGAAATTGTATTTTTAACAAAGACCCAGGTGATAACAGACAATCCTGAAGAGTCTTTGAGACTCTAGAATGACTGTTAAAAGTGTGAGGACCTGAGAAAGAACGTGTCCCGCAGGCTAGTTCAGAATCTAAAAGTGGTTGTAAATCATATCAACAAAATAACAAAAATTTTTTAAAGCTTTTATTTTTTTTAAGTGACCTCTACACCCAATGTGGGGCTCGAAACCACAACTCCGAGAATTGGGGTCACATGCTCCACTAACTGACCCAGCCAGGTCCCCCAAAACAATAAAAATTTTTAAAGCCATCTACAACAACCTGATCACAGCTTGGTTATTCAGAATTCTTCTCAGTAGCCAAATTCTGTGGAATGAGACTTTAACCTGTAATTTCCTTCCAAAGGCTTCACAAGGCTCTTCGGACATTATCTCATTAATCCTCAGGACAGATCTCTGAGACAGGTGGCAGACATAGGACTTTTCATTACAGGTAGCTTGAGGCATGAGCAGGGTTCCTGGCCCCAGAAGACCAGCCTCAATACCTGGATGGGTCTTCCGCAATCTCCCCAGTCTTCATCTATAAGACACTGAGCTTCCCACTTTTTGCTGGAGAAATCTTCAGAGTTCTCATATGAGAAAAGTTGTTAAGAAGGCAAATTTCATTCACTTGCCCATTTCATTCATTTGCAAATATTTATTAGCTACTACTCAATAGGCCTAATACTTTTTGGAAGTCAGTGGGTGTTGACTTATAAATGCACAAGTAAGCAACTATGTTCTGAGGAAATCACTGTGGGACCATAAAGAGGAAAGGAAACACACAATAACTGAGCACTGATTACTAAATGCAAGGTATTGTGCTGATATCTTTACTTAGATTATCTCTCTTGTTCCTTGCAATAATTTTGAGCAGTAATGACAAATATCGTTTTTACAATCTTTAACAATTTTACATTTTTACAGTTTTAAAAAAATTGATCACCTACTTGTAGTTAGTACATATTACGAGGCAGACTTTGAGATCTGTCTGATTCTAAAATCCATGCTCTTTCCATAGTCCATACCCTTAAGAAGAATACAACCTAATAATAAAGACAAGCATACACATGACTTTTGTGTAATAGTAATCATGATGATAACTGACATTTATTAAGCACTTGGCTAACAGTGTTCCAGGCATCAAACCAAGCACTTCATATAGATTCTTTTGTGGAATCTTCACACCAACGCTGCGAGGTAGCGTTCTCTAATCTGAGGCTTAGAGAAGTTAAACAACTTTTCTAGCAGGAAAGAAAGAACACCACTGCTATCACGAGAAGGAGCTGGCTCATTCTACAAGGTCCCAAGAAATAAAATAAGACCAAAGGTCAGGAGCTTCAGAGAGACAGACTTTAGTTCAACTTGAAGATCTTAGTGACAAAGCAATTCAAGTGTTGCCTCTGGAGGGAGTAAATTCCCCTTCTAAAGAGTTTAAACAGCTAATTGCCACTTCAAAGACACATTATAAGATGGGTATTATTATCTCAAGAATGTTCTCCTGTTCTCTGCCCCACCACACCCCACTCCCACTTCAACTTCCATACATTCTTCAGATTTCAACCTAAATATTACTTCCTCAGAGACATCTTTCCAGATCCTCCACACTAAGAGCCTCCATTATATATCATCTTAGTTCCTCGTACTTCTCCTTCATGGCACTTAAACTGTAATTAATAACTAATTATGTAATTAATTATGGAATGTAAGTTCTTATAGGGAAGACACTATGTGAATCTTGTTCTTGGATGTTTATCTACCCAGTACCTACCAGTGTCTGGCACATGTTAGATGCTCAATAAATATTTGTTGACTGAATGACTAAGTGATTACTGATGGGTGAATGGACCACATGTGGATTCTCAGAACTGACTCAGCTGAAAATGACACTAACTCCTCTTGCTAAGCTGACTTGAACATTTCAGACTACCCACACTCCTGGGCCTTTCATACACCTGCTAAAACATCCATCTCACTGTGCTCTCACTCACACTTTTACCTTTTCCTTTGTTTGAAGCTCAGTGTCAAAACCTCAACCACAATGGTCCATCCCTATGTTGAAAACTGTGTGGCAAGGACTAGCATTCATTTCCAACACTCTTGGCTTCTCTGTACCAGTTTATTTCATATTCATCCATGGGCTTTGGCCTGCCCATCTCCCTTGTCCATCTGTTTGGACAGCAATGTGCCTGCTTGTGGGTGGTTAGATTCTTGGCATGGGATAGAATCTCCAAACAATGCAAGAGGTTTACATGGGCAAGCTGCACAGCATAGTCAGAGACATCTGTCTTGTGGAAACAGTCTTCTCTCTGAAAGTCAGGGTGACACATACCCCCTTTACAGTTGATTATACATGTAGAAATGTGGATGCCCAACCCCAAAAAATTAAAATCTCAAAAGGAAAGTAAAATATCGTAAAAAGCATTCATTTAACAAACATAACTGACAGCTCATTCTGGGTTGGGCAGTGGTGGGTAAGGGCTAGAAATACATGACCTGCAAAATCAGGGAAAAGCAGTATGTTAAGTGTGACATATATATGAAGTTACAAGAGCACAGAGAAAGAGGAGAATGTTCAACAGACCTGAAGACTCCTGGGAAAATTCAAAATGTATACCAAGGAAACAGTGCCAAAGATTTTCTGCACAATGTGTTAGATTGGGCAACAGAGGAGAAAAATGAACTGCAACAGAAAGAGAACAGCTAAATCCAGAACCCAAGATGTAGCCATGCCAATCAGTGGCAAGCAGGCAAATGGGCAGGACTTAGTAAGGGCTATGCCAAGGAGATGCAGCCTCTTTCATTTAAGATAAAAATAAACATTTTCATTCCAGTTATTTAGGATAAGAGAAATGTGACCATGTGGAGCATGAGGAAAGATGAAGTGTGCTGTAAGTAGGTATGTAAGTAGATACATATATTCCTATATATATTCCTAGTGAGCACACACACACACACACACACACCCCACATGGCAAAGCAACACTGTCTGCTATGGGGCAACGTTTCATAGAATTCTAAGAAGTGCATGAGCCAATTATTATGGCATGTATAATTCTGGCAAAAATATTTGTTATTTCAATGGTTTTTTGAATGAGCCAGCGAACTTTGGAATGTGAATCCTCTGTAAGAAAACACACTGTCCTTTTAAAATGACTAGGACAGCAGGATCCTGTGAATTCCAAAACTGATTTAACCTTCCTAAATGGGAGGAGAGTGATAACAAGGTAAAGGAAAAAGGGAATAAAGAAAGTGATAAGTAAAAACCACAAAAGAGAGAAAAGAAAGAATTTTATAATGAAAACTAGAAAAGCAGACGCTGGAATAAAGAGAAAATAAAGTCCTCACCCTTCTGAAGATTTTATTTTTTAAAGGGAAACAGGAAATAATGATAACAAATGAGGAAATTAACAAATGAATCCTATATAATGTTCAGAGTGGTAAATTAAGGCTTTGGAGAGGCAATGTTAGGCAGATGGCCAGGGAATCCCTACCTGTAGAGGTGACATTTGAGCTGTGACCTGAATGATGGGGAGAAACCCATGCAAATATGTAGGGAAAGAGCAGAACGAGGCAGGAAAAAAAAAAGAGAAAGCATAAAGGTCCTGAGGCAGGAAAAATTTTCCACCACTCAGAGAACAGCAAGGCCAGTGTGGCCAGAACATAGTGAGCAAGAAAGGAATGCGGTAAAAGACAAGGTTGGAGAGAATTAGTCAGAGGCACACAGGCCTTTGTAGGCCATGGTGAGAAGCTGGGATTGTATTATAAGTAAAATGGGGGTAGAGGGGCACCTGGGTGGCTCAGTTGGTTAAGCAGCTGACTTCGGCTCAGGTCATGATCTAGAGGTTCATGAGTTCGAACCCCAAGTCGGGGACTCTGTGCTGACAGCTTAGAACCGCCTGCTTCAGATTCTGTCTCCCTCTCTCTCTGCCCCTCCCCTGCTCATGCTCTGTCTCTGCCTCTCAAAAACAAATAAGCATTTAAAAAAGTTGTTTTAAATAAAAATAAGTAAAATGGGAAGTTGTCAGATGACTTGGCGTAAGGAGTAATGTGAAATAATATGCATTTTTAAAATTTCATGCTGTTCGCTGTGTGAAAAATAAAACTATAAGGGGTGAGTGGATGTAGAAACAAGAGATATGTTGGGAAATACTTTGCAACAGTACAAGTAAAAGATGGTGAAAGGTGGCAAAAAATGGTCAAATTTAGAATATATTTTGAAGAAATATATTTTGTATCCTTAAGCACCATGCCAAACTTTTCGCTTATTACACATTATTTTATACTCTTCATTATGCTTTTATTTTTCTGCCTTATCTCCTTAGATTGTAGTAATTGTAACTTATTTACAGAATATTACATAGAATTATTAATTTATTTGGTAAACATTTATGGTAGTTTTTTTTTTAAGTAATCTCTATGCTCAATGTGGGACTCAAACTCATGACCCTGAGATCAAGAGTCACATGCTCTATAGACTGAGCCAGATGCAACAAGGTAGTTCTTTTTTTAAATATTTATTTTATTTTATAGTTGTTTTTCTTCTTGTCATATATATTTTCTTTATACACACACATGATTTGCTTTGCTTATTTTCTATATCTAGAATTTTTCTTTTAAATGCTTTTTGTCTCTTTCCCTCACGCATTTCATAAATGTTCTTTGGGCTCTTTTCTTTCCTTTTTTCAAATGTTCCTTATTTTATATAGCAGCTCTTAGGTACACACAAATTACAAAGTACTTTTCCACAAAATACACAATTTAATACAATCATCTTATAAAGTAGCTCATGCTGATACAATAAATGCCTTTTTATAGATGAGCAAAGTGAGGTTCAGAGAGGTTAAATGATTTGGCCAAAGCCATGGAGCTAGGTGTACAGGATACACTGAGTAGAGTCAAGGTTCTTTGATTCCTATTGCAATGCCTTTCCACTGCACTACCGTGTGTCCTCTGTCTTTCCCTCTGAGCCCACCTGCTCTGTTTCCTAGAGAGCAAGTGTTTATGCAAAGTAAAATGGTCAATAATCAGTGATAGGGAGGACAACGCTGTCTCTCTGTAGTCAATGTATTGATTCATTTATTTAGATAGTATATTTCTCACTACGCCAAAACGTACCTTAAAGTTGCCCTCTGTAGATTTTACCAAAAAACAAAAGTTAAGGGGCACTCAGGTGGCTTAGTTGGTTGAGCATCTCACTCTTGATTTCAGCCTAGGTCATGATTCCAGGTTTGTGGGATTGAGCCCCGCATCCGGCTCTATGCTAAACGTGGAGTCTGCTTAAGATTCTCTCTCTTCCTCTCCCTATCCCCGTCTCCCCTGCTCACACACTCTCTCTCTTTCTCTAAAATAAAATTTAAAAATTATTATTTTTTTAACGTTTATTTATTTTTGAGACATAGAGACAAAGCGTGAGCAAGAGAAGGGCAGAGAGAGAGGGAGACACAGAATCCAAAGCAGGCTCCAGGCTCTGAGCTGTCAGCACAGAGCCGACGCGGGGCTTCAACTCACAGACTACAAGATCATGACCTGAGCCCAAGTCAGCTGTTTAACTGACTGAGCCACCCAGGCACCCCTAAAAATTATTTAAAAAAAATAAATAAGAGAAGAAACTGTCTTAATTTTTTGCATTTGAACAGGTTAGTCATGATGCAATTCAATAAATATTTTATTGTGTACCTACTATGTACCATAAATATTTATTGGAAAAATGAATAATTCTACATAATATTATACAGATGTAAGCCATCGTTATCACAATGTGCTTGGAGAGATAAGACAGAAAAAATAAAAGTATGAGACCATAAAGTAATGTGTAATAAGGGAAGCAATCTGGCATAGTGATTAATAATACAATATGCTTTGACATTTTAAGGTTCTGGGGATAGAGAGGTGAACAAGACAAGATGGTTCCTGATCTTAGGAAGCTTCTCCTGTAGTCTACTCTGGAAACTGCTACTCTTGCCGTAACAGCCTTGGAAACTTCCTAAGTTCTCTGTAACTGATAATATTGCTAACTTTCACTGGCAGCTTACTAAAATTTGTTAATTTGATCCTTTCAACAGCCCTAAGAAGTATGTAGCATTATATTATTATCAATTCCTTTTCCAGATAAGAAAGCCAGAAAGATCACACAGCTAGAAAGTGGCAGAACGAGCTCTGAATTCAGACAGTCTAGTTTCAGAGTTCACTTGCTTAGCTCCAATGCAGGGAAAAATCCACATTTTGGGGGGCATGAAGTGTATATAATTCTAGGGACTACCTTTGAGGAAAAAAAGAATACTACAAATACAAAATTAGGTACAGGGCCTGAGAAAAAGCCCAGGCAAGATTTGTACTTTATTAGCTTCACAGTAAATCTGCCTTTAGCTTCAAGGTAAACCCATCTCTTTGACTATGCAATACTTTAAGCATGAAGTTTGTTATTAAAATGATGACTGTCCCACTCCAACTACCTAGAAGGTGAGTACATGAAGGGAGCAAGAAAGTAAACATTACTAGTTACCTGCAAAACTACAGATGAGATTTTCTGGTGCTTCATTTCAAATCAGTGAGCATTCATAAAATATCTGCTATGTGCCAAGCATTGTGCTACCATGCAAGGGATATAAAATTGAGTTTAAAATTATAGATAGATGGTAGACAATGTTAGATAGATCGATAGATCTGCTCTCAAGGACTGTGTGTTTCCAATGCTATATAAAGGTACAAGGACACCAATATGACAGCAGTACCTGCCCTTGAGGAATTTAAATGATAATAAACACTTAATGCTTACTATGTAACTGACATTACAAAATATAATGGGTTACAACCCATGGGTTAAAAACTAATATTACCATCATCCTTATTTTATGGATGGAGAAACTGACTACTCAGAGTTTACTTCTGAATTTAGATGTACTAATCCTTTAACCATACACTTAACCACTCTACTATTCTTCTCCAATGTTTTTGGAAATGCTAATCTTGGAAACATGAACAATTCATTCGGAACTCCTCCCAGCCACCATCTTGTCCATGAAGCCTTTCTTGCCCACCCGAGACAGGTCAGATCCCCCTCCACATATGTAGCCTTCCCTAGTCACCTCTCTCATTGCTGAATCAATGAGTCACTTTGCCTCCTTTTTTAGACCCTGAGCTTCTTGAAGGCATTCATCTCCAGCACCTAGTAGGCATTGAATAAACATTTAAAGTACCAATGAATAAATGCGCAATACATTCAGGCTATGGTCAAGCAGTCTGTTGATTCTGTGGTGTACAATTTACTTATTTTTTTAAGTTTATTTATTTATCTTGAGAAAAAGGACATATAAGATTGGGAAGGGCAGAGAGGGGGAGAAACAGAGAGAGGGGAAGAGACAGAGAATCCCAAGTAGACTCTGCACTGTCAGCTCAGAGCCCAATATGGGACTTGAACCCACAAACCATGAGATCATGACCCAACCCAAAACCAAAAGTTGGACACTCAACCAACTGACCCAGCCCGGTGCCCCTGCCATAGGTTTTAGATGGGACTCAATCATGAAATAAAATTTAGAGAAGTGGAGGGAAAAAGAAAAGACATTTCAGGTGAGGGCAACAGCCTGGGCAGCAGTAGGAATAATCATGGAGTGAAAGTGAGTTAGTTTTGTATTACTATTGTAATACATTACCACAAACTTAACAGTTTAAAACAACAACAAATTTATCTCTTATAGTTCTGGAGGTCAAAAGTCCAAAACATCACGGTGTCAGCAGAGCTGTGTTGCTTCTGCAAGCTTTAGGGGTGAATGTGTTTACTTGCCTTTTTTCAGCCTCTGAGGCTAACTGATTCCCTTGGCTCTTGGCCCCTTTCTCATGTCACTTCATTTCTGGCTCTGTTGTCACATCTCTTGCTATTGGCACTAACCCTCCTGTCTCCCTCTTATAAAGACCCTTATGATTATATCACTGGGCCAGCCACAAAATCCAGGATTATCTGCTCATCTCAAGAACTTTAACTTAATCACATGGCAAAGTCCCTTTTCTTATGTAATGTATTCACATATTCCCTGAGCTCTGGGAATTAGGACAAAGACATCTTTGGAAGGCTATTATCCAACCTACCACGAAAGGTAACAATTAAAAAGATAGTCTGGGCTCTGAAAGTTCTGTCCCTGTGAGGCCATAGGCTGAGTAGATAAAGAGTGGCTAAGCTTCTTTCCTAGGCTGAGAGGTCTGGACTTGTTCTGTTAGGAACACGCGATCATTTAGAGTGTTAAAGGATAGAGGCATTTCAAAAATGACGTTTTCAAAAGATTTATTCAACAACTGTTGTTATTGGCTTCAGTTGAAACCATCTTTTTATTCAGCATAATAATAATAACCAGTTGTATATGGGGTTTCATTGCTATACACACTTACACATATAAGCCTATCTGGTAGGTACTGTTATCTCCATTTTAAAGATGAGCAAACTGAGTCAGAGAGGTTAAGTGACTTTTCCAAGATTATATATATAGCTAACACATGGCTGAACAGAGCCAAATAATTTGTGGAGGCAGTATAGTGCAGGGGGTAAGTACAAATAAATGGCTTTGGAAGCCGACCTGAGTCCAAATAACTCTGCCCTTTACTAGCTATGTGACTTGAACCATGTTATCTCACTTTCCTAAATTTCATTTCCCTTTTCTCTAAAATAAGGCTAATAATAGTTACTATCTCATCGGTTTTTGTGAGGATGGAGTAAGATAATGCTAGTGAAGAAAAGTCTTTAGCACAGAGCAATAGGTCAACGGTAGCTGTTATTATTACAAATCCCACCCCTTTCAATAACATCAACCCTGGAGGAGACTGAGATCATAGTTTTTAAGTCAGCTTATATTTTAACACAGAAGGATTCAAAATTTGAGTTTAAAAGAAGCTATTAAAGACACGTTTCACAATATTTTCTACTAGCACGTGAACTTTTCAGTTCTTCCCAATGAAAAGAAAATTAAATGTTTTCATGTGTATTAGTGCCCTAAAAGTTATGTTAATAATTTTAATTCCAATTCTCAATTATTTTCAGTATAATTTCCTATAAGCCCTAATTTTCTTTAATCGAAATCTTTGTTCAGATGGATCATTTGTGAAAGACCAAATAAAATAGATGTAGTTTTGCAGTCACTTAGCATGGACTGGTTTGTATAACTTCACTGGGCAAGCAGGCATTTGCCAAATGGTCTGAATTAACCTTTACTTTGTGCCCATTTCTAGGAGGAATGAATGAACACCAGTGGCCTGCTGGCCTGAGAGCCTCTGC